>JASDQU010306552.1:132731-171607 GCA_032191745.1 Picea mariana | reverse complement strand
ACCTTAAGTTGAAGCATTCCAGGTAGTTGCAATGCTTACCCTTCCGAACATGGTACTCACCATCCCTGTATAGTATCTACATCCACCCGAGATGGTTCCTCAACCATCCTTCCCTCCTCAGTCAGAGGGAATCCCGATGCAGATCCCATTACTAACTTCGTCCATGCCACACTCACCCCCAATCGCCAACACCACTACTATGGCTGGGGGCAGACGGAAGAAAAAAGAACCCATTGCTCCACTACCTCCTTGATCTCAACTCCCTTGTGCCTTATGTGAAAGAAAAGGACACCCCACTCACAAATGTCCTTCTCTTCCCAAGCTACGCAGTTTTATCCAGCTTCCTCAAGCACCCCTTTTTCTTTCCACTCCACCAAGTACATCCCACGCTACTACGGATTCATCAACCACATGCAAACAAAATATGAAAACCAATTTTGCTTGTGCCATTTGCGTTGAATATGAGAATTACACTCATCATTTCCCATCTATCCCATACGACTACCACACATTAGCCATAGAATGCCACACATATCTTCCTGAGCTCCCTCCGGCACTCCATACCAATTCTCCCATGAATGTAATTCATTATATTTCTTCATCAGTCCTTGAGAAAAGGGGAGGTCCATGTCCTCCCACCAAACTACCGCACGATGGCCCATGGTGTCAGTGAAACTGGGATGGCATTATGGACCAACCATCCATATCTAAGCCCTTTTCCCCAATTTCATTTTTTGGTACAGGTGCCCATAAGCTCCATTTTCCGAACCATTTTTGGCCACTTACACAGTCATTTCCATTGGGTGATCATTTTCACTTTTCTCCAGCGGAACATCTTTCCATGACACACTCAGGTACGCATGCTGACATTCACAATTATTGAATAATTGTTGTATGTTCTTTATCTTTAGATATTTTTCACGCCGGGTATTTGATTTTCATGTGTGTAGGTACTTGGTCACCACAAATCAGTACAGCCCTTTCAGGTATAAGATCGCTACTGGCATGTAATCATTCCCTATGAATATCAATTGCATCTCCCAGTCACACTCTCCAACATTTTCCTCTAAGGTCCCCCCATCTAGCTCTGTAGTACTCACACCTCCATTGCATTTCAATACTCTCAACTAGTAGCACTCTCTCCCACATGATTTGTCCCCATTACAGTCCCCTCTAGCACTTTGACACTCATGTTTTTTTCACCCCCTAGGGTTGGGAGTCCTCATAGTCTTTACATTCCTGAGAATTAGTTGCATGCTCCTTATCCTCATTTTTCTAACCTCCCCATAATGGACTCCCAAGTAATCTCATCATGATTCGCATTTTGATTGCACCTCCACAGTATCATTAGCCCTCCATCTCATTCACCATCAGTTTTCCCATCTACAAATTATCCTCCATTCATTTAACCTATTACAGAAACCCACCTATGGGACCCCTACTCTCCACCTGTTTTTCACAAACTTGTGCCCTCACAGACCAATCCATATTACACTGGGGAACCCATTTCTGTATCTATATGTTCATCCCCAATTATTCTTTATTCATTTGTTAATTGTACAAAGCCTTTGTCTCCAGCCATTACATAATTTTATGTCGTCGCCTTTGGAGACCTTCCTTTTCCGGCGAAAGAAACCCATGTCACCCTTGGTTAGGGCATTCATTACCTTCTACTCATGTTGACATCGTCCATAAACCTTGAGTATCCCATAGTCCATGTACCCCTGATCCCTGAGTTTTTCCAATTTGTCACACCTCTGGCACAATTTAACCCTAGTCTAGTCGTCCCCTTGATGTTTGATTCAGTTACACGGTTGCTACCACTTATCATTCACAAATCTCCCCAACCAAGGGTAGTCTTGAGTCTCCCCGTATATTGACTACGTCCATGTTCCTCATCAGTTCTTGATTTTATCCCGTAGATTTCATGGATCCCTTAGCTTCTTGGAGTCGCATCTCCCTTTCTATTGACATCAGCACATTTTCCAGAAGGGCGACAGTATCTTGGCTCTCATTACCTTTATAATGAGGAGTCTCGGACGGCACTGAGAGAACCATCATTGCTCTCTATTGTCATTGACCCCCACGACATTCGAATTCAACACTTTATCATGTTGTGGTAGGTCTTACTTTGCGACTATTGCAATTGTTTTTATATTTGCCAAAGACCTCTGAAATTTGATAGGCTATCAATGTCTGTGTATCATCGACACTTCTTCCAGGTGTCATCACCTCTTTTCGGAGCTTGTTCACCATCAAAATTTTCCTATGCTATTATCAACATGCCCCCAAGGGCGTTGCAGTATTCTACACCAACACAGAATTTCAGTTACTGTCTAACACACTTTTTGAGTTACATGACACGAGCATGGGACATGCCGGCCTCGTTTGTACATAGTTTTATTTTTTCACACCTTGTGAAAGGTTTGGGTCCTACTGGTTCCCCCCTCCCTCCAATGGATCGCTCTTGAAATTCCTCTCAACACTCTTTCTTACAAAGGTACTCTCAGTAGAAGAAACATTGATGTATTTCGGCTATACGTATGCTCCTAACCTCACACATCAAGGGGCATCTGTTATCACTGGAATTTTGTCCGCAAATGGTTACAAGAATCCAGCATCTTCAAACACCCATTAGTTCATCCATGGCCCAAAAAATGCATTTCCAAAGGGAACAAAACTGTACAACTGGTTAAAAAATCAGCATGTGCTAAAGATACAAAGGTAGCGCATGCACATGTGACAGCTGAATAACGTCAAAAAAGCGCATATGTGCCCGATGCACGATTGTGGATGCAAAAAGTTGTGAACACCTCAAAACAACTCATTTATGATTTTGGTCGACCTTCCACCCACTTCTATTTCATCTCCTAAGTCGATTTGACACCCAAATCCGAGCTGAATCTGAGTGGGGGGTTGGTCAAAGACCTAGGTGTGCCCTAAAAAGCCCCTTGTTCACACTAAAGACTGGTTGAATAATGTCTCAAAGATTTGTTATAAAAAGAGGCCATGGGTGCACTATATTTTCAAGGAATTCATTTGTATTGTTATGCTACCTATATTCTCTTGGAGAATCCTCTTTTCTCACCAAGAGAATACAAGCACCATCTCATTTAACCATTCATATCACCTCTTGAGTGAATGAGCTTTGGATTTCTTCACCATTTCCTTCAAGTTTTTCTATTTGTAAGAAGAGCTCAATATTTGGGGGTTCAAGAGCCCTCCCTTGGAGGAAGAGGAGACCCATAAGTATCCCTTTATCTTTGGTGTTTTCCCACTAATACAACCTATCCATTGGTGGCATACATGTTGTTTGTTTAGGCACAATTTTGTAATGTATAAATAAGTAACTAGGCGATGTAAGAAGAGGCCAGTGTGTTAAGTGCTAAAGTTTGATCTATGTGATCAAAGAGTTGTAAGTTTTTCTAAGTGCAAGTAATAGTTGTAAGTGCTTTGTGCATATTGTGGGAGACTTGCAGAGCTAAGTGCAAGTGACCGTAGAGACTGTATATAGGCTTTGTGTTGTAACCTAGCTTGGGGAAGGAGGATCTAGCGAAGATTGCGCAGATCTCCTGTCCTCTGTGAAGTTGATCTTGAGGCTATGTGCATGTAAGAAGATTGAAGGAATATAATAAAGAAGACGAAGAGTTGGTGGATGTAGCCCCAGGGTGGGGGTGAACCACGTATATCCTATGTTGCGAATTATTTATGCTTTTGGTTGTTCTTTTGTTTATTTGATTCAATGCTTAGTGCGATGTTAGATGATAGATGAATCTGATACGATATTTTAGTGATGAATAATGTGAATGAATGATAGATCTGATCTCTATTTGTATGCTTAGTGCTTGAAACTATTGGAGTTGTGTGAATACTACATCGATTTGTTGTTAGGGTTTAGTTGTGCTGCAAACTAAGATGAATATTACTGAACTGCAATATCTAAGTGTTTTGTTAAGGTGTTACAATCACATATATGTGTCCCAGTTAAGGTTGCATACACTAGAGTCCTGCAACCACCCCTGCCCTTACCTCGGGTGAGATGACTTCATCTGCTTCGCAGGTGTTGCCGAAAGGGATGGTAGTTAGGGTTTTTTTGGTGCATTGTTGTAGTGTTGAACCCCAGGTTTGCCCCTGTGCCAACAAATGGTTTCGTTGCCAAGGCCAAAACTGTGATTATTGGGAACTAAGAAAAGAGGAGCTTTGTGCGAAGATCTGACCTGAAACTGTGAAATCTCTGTGCGTAGATATGTCACCCTAGTGCATAGTATTCTACTTAATCTGTGAAGCTATGTGCTAAGAAAAGAAGTCTGATCTGAAGGATTTGTGGTTTGTTAAAGGTAAGATAAGTGGAAATTTTTGTTTCAAAAGTATGGATCTAAGTATGTTTGATAAATTTTGTCCTAGATTGAGAAGTAGGGCGCAACTAGAAGAAGGAAGATTTGATATAAGTATATCTGATAAGAATAGTGAAAGATATGTTATACCTATGAATAGAAAGAATGTTTGGACTAACCATTGGATGCAAGATCCTAGAAATAATTTTTTTCCAGGTTAGATACTATGATCCTAGTGTGTAGTATAGGAAAGGTTGGGGATCATTTAAAAGAAAATGAGGATTAACCCTTTGTTACAGTTGCAGAAGACTGGGACATCTGGCTAAGGAATGTCCTGGTAGGAGACCTGTTTTTCTTTGTTGTAAAGCTATGGACCATGAAGTTTTAGATTTCCCTAGAATGATACCTAAGCTTGAAAAAATGAATACGAGACAAGAACATCATGAGAAAGGTCAAGAAACTAAGACCATGGAAGAAACCTAGAAAGAATCAGAGACTGTATTGTTGCAAATGAAAGAAACCCTGAATGACCACTGAAATATCAACTTATCAAAGATCTTCAAAGGAAAAGAGTGAAGAGAAGAAAGAATAGGAGACTTCGACATTGACTGTGTTCTGGATGAAGAAACACAGGTGAATATTATGATAGAAAGAACTTGGGAAACTTTAGGAAAGACTATTATGATTCCTTCATTGGGGGGAATAGGATTATTTAGAGGAAAGTTGATAACCCTATGTGGAAGACTTACCCAAATATCTATGAGGGCCCATGGAACTTCGACAAAGGAAGAATTTGAAGTTGTTAAATTTATTGAGAACAACGCCCCATTTTCTATATTACTAGGAAAACCTTGGATTGAAAGGGATCAGGCTAGAACGAAAGAAGAAGAAGTCTTAGAGAAGAAGAAGAAAGAGCCGAAATATTTCATGACTAGGAGGATCTCACACTTGATTGTAGAACAGGAGAACAGATCGAAGCTATTTAAAACTAGAGACTTGGATGTTGAAATTGGAAGAACACAAGACGACTCATAGAAGACTGAAGTACCTAGCCCAGATAGAGAAGAAGTATTGTCCTTGAATCCTAGGAAAGAATCTCAATAGCGTGAAGTTACTATTCCAAGAGGAGATAAGAATCATAATGGAAAGAGGAATACTGAGATGAAGCTCATTGGAAAGCAGGCTAGAAAACTAAGCAAGAAGAGATCAAATATTGAAAAGTTACAGAAGGTTCCAGAGGGAACTTCGCAGAAGGAAAATTTGCAAAACTGGAACTTCATCGAGATATCATAACAGTGTCACATGGCACTTCACCATGGTGAAGCAATATAGCCATTGGGAACAATATAACCATTATACCAATACCCTGAATGGGTAGAAAGGCATTTATGGTCAGAAATCTCGCCATCAGACCGTTGGGACCGCGTCGTAATGGATCGAACTGAATTAATGAAGGCTTCTCACTGGATGGAGAGATCCATTGCCTAGTTATCTACTTATTCCATTGAACCTTTCACCAAGAATACTATTTCCAATCATGCTTATCTGATCTCGCAGATTAGTTGATTTTGCACAGTGATCATCGTGTTATCACCATCCATCCCATTGCATTGAGTAGTTATTCTTCAAACCCGAGATATTCAACCACGAGCATGTATGTCCGAAGAACTTAGCGCAGTCGAAGAGTCTGTGAAGGAGGTACTCATCGACCTAATGACTGAAAGAGTAATGTCTGTGGGTATACAAGCATCGTCGACGAGAGGAGTGCAAGCCTCTTCGTCGACTGCTCGCGGATCCGGACCATCCCGACCAACAGAGGAAAAAAGAACCAATCACAGAGATGACCTAGAAAATGCGAAGCTAATCCCAACCATATTACCCGACTACATCCTACCTCTAGCCGGTGCGATGAGTCGTGATAGTGTGCCGAGATATTTTGAGTACACCATGGTTACTGTGTACCTCCCGAAGGGGATACGCATAGTTCGAGAGCAGCAAAACAAGATCAAAATGTTGAATTTCAACGAATTCAACTTAGGAGACTGATAGTGCCATAGTATGCTCGTCCCGTATAAATAATTGACCAGGATGAAGGGGAAGAACTCAGAAATAATCCCCCAGCCGTGAACAATGAACCTCGCACAGTCCACCCTATTGAATGTAATGAAAATCCCACACTTTGGAAGGCACCAAGAAGTTAACGTATGTGTCAAGCTCCTACTTTCATGTTACCATGGAAGCTACTTATGGTTAGACCACCATATCACAATTGATCCGACATTGATCCATAGGATCATCGGATTGATTATGCAAGGACCCAACCCGTAGGACTTCTATCTAGGGAAAGCCACAGATTGCGCAGTAGCATAGAAGATCAAGGATACATACGATGATGTTGAGAAAGGGACGCGAGGCTACAAGGTAGCTTCCATCTAGAATGGCACAGTGTGCCTAGCATGCCAATTAATCGCAGGAAATATAGTAAGGAAGAACAGACCCATGCAGGTCACAATATTTGTCTTTGACCTCGCGGGGAAATGCATGGAAGGCCTACAAATGAACTAGGTGAATTAACTAGTTAATCAGCTGGAATTAGACTGTCGCGAAGCACAGGATCAGGGCTACGAGTTCCACTTTAGTTGGCTCTCGATCCTCATCGTGTTTGTTGCTTGGGAGATTCCGGAAGGTATGACCTTCCCAGACATTGAGCCATTCGAGTCGCTTGCTGCGAAGTTCACCACGCTCTGGTACTCGAGTGATATGGAAAAACAGTGGCATTCGAACGCAATCTTTCAAACATACTATCTCCAGTTGAAGAGGGCTATCGAAGTTGAAACTCGCATGACGTCGAACACCCTATAATGGTTCTGACCCATCATGAAGTTTCATGCAGATTGAAACTTCATCTATATTACTACGCAAGCAGACGAACATAAGGAGGAGCTTCAGTCATACTACAAGCTCACAGAAGAGGACCTCGAGGAGATAACTAAGGACTGGTCATCAGACTTACTTATCCCTGCTGACCCTGCATAGATGTCTGATCCTGAACTTGATATCCCAGAGGCTGCTCACAAAGAACATGACACACATGGAACCAAGAGAAGGAAGAAGACCTAAGAAGTCTAATACTTAAGCAGTGCCTCAGAAAAGACTGCTTCAGTATCACCTGGTTGAGGGGGTGATGATGAAGTAGAAGATATACATGGAAAAGAAGATGAGCAGAAGTAGGGAGAAGTAACATCGCTTAGAGATGAGGTTGATCCCTTGAAGAAGAGGAAGGTTTCTCCCCCAAAACCCTCTTCTGGGAATAAATCCAGAACCATCTTGACTAAGATGAAGACTATGCTCATCGTCGATGAATTTGACTTCATCATCGTAGTTGTAAATGACGCATCATAGGAAATCTTGTAGAAACAAGAATCCAAGCAGGAGGAGGTGTACGACAGAATCGAGGTCAAACTCTGAGGGGTACATCAGGCCCTTCAGTCCAGTCGCACAGTGTCCACTGCGCCCCTTTCATTGGGAGAAACAGAGTTGGGCTGGATCACCTCCCAACTCTATTTCTCCCAATNGAATCGAGGTCAAACTCTGAGGGGTACATCAGGCCCTTCAGTCCAGTCGCACAGTGTCCACTGCGCCCCTTTCATTGGGAGAAATAGAGTTGGGAGGTGATCCAGCCCAACTCTGTTGACTTGCTGATGCGACCAAAGCTCACCTTCGTTGCACACAAGAAGGAATCGAAAAAGCCACCCAGGCCTTGAAGAAAGTGCAAGAACTACTCATAGAACAATGTTGACTTGCAAAGCAGGAGAAGGTTTCTCTCCAGACAAATTTTGAAGAGGAGAAAGCATAGATTCAGCAAGAAAAAGAACAGTTGCTTGCAGAGCAACTCGAAGTGAAAGAAGCAGTCAACAAAGCACTCCGCTCTGTGACAGGCTTAGAGCCAATGGTAGAAGATCGAGTTGAGCATCAAGTAGAGAAACTTGTGGAAGTTATCAAGTAGCTACAACAAAGAATAGCATACTTAGAGCTCCGCACAGTGCCTGAGACTCCACAAGATGTAAGGGATCAAAGAAAAGCAACTGCCCGGAGCGCAGTTGAGAGAATAAAGGCCCTTGCCATGGATTGTAAGAAACTGAGTGATTGCAATGCCCAGAATTATGAGCAACTCACTGAGAATCTAGAATTAAAGAAACTGGATTCACAGCTCCAGGAGGTGAAGCAGCAAGCAGAAACAATACAGGTGCAGTTGAAGCCCCTGTCAACTGTTGAAAGGATGAAACGTTCCCAAGAGAAACGCACTACTCAACAACAGGTCCACACCATTCAGATCAGAGTCATGGAAGTGACATAGAGGATCCAACCTATACAGGATGAGGCTTACCAACTATTTGCATAAATTGAAGGCCGAGGAGAAAAACTAGAGTAAGTCATCACTGTAGTTGAATAGTGCCTAGAGGGACCTGTCAACGAAGTAGTCATCCAAGAGTTCGTTGAACCGAAGGTCGTGGCACAGTAACAAGTCGAAGCAGCTTGAGCCAAGCTCAAGGATTTTGAAGCAGAGCTACCTAGATTAGAGTGACTCAAGATGAGTCACATGTGAGTGTTGGGAGCTTGTTGGCCCTTGACCAAGTTTTGAGGATTCTTGGTCATGTTTGACCTAGTTTTGGGACATCGACAGGTTGTTTAAGGTAGAGCACAAGATGAAGTAGAGATCACAGGATCTCACCCCCTCTTTAGGGATTTTTGGGTTTTGGGCTATGTAACGGGTATGGGAATGCCGGCCCATGGGTTTACCCATGTTTAGGCCCAATTTTGTAATGTATAATTAAGTAGCTAGGCAATGTAAGAAGAGGTCGGTGTGCTAAGTGCTAAAGTTTGATCGATATGATCGAAGAGTTGTAAATTGTGCTAAGTGAAAGTAATAGTTGTAAGTTCTTCATGCATAATGTGTGAGACTTGCATAGCTAAGTGAAAGTGAGCATAGAGACTATATGTAGGCTTTGTGTTGTAACCTAGCTTGGGGAAGGAGGATCTAGCGAAGATTGCACAGATCTCTTGTTCTCTGCAAAGTTGATCTTGAGGCTCTATGCATGTAAGAAGATTAAAGGAAGATAATAAAGAATATAAAGAGTTGGTGTACATAGCCCTAGCGTGGGGGTGAACCACATATATCCTATGTTGCAAATGCTTTGTGCTTTTGGTTGTTCTTTTGTTTATGTGATTCAATGCTTAATGTGATGTTAGATGATAGATGAATCTGATACGATAATTTAGTGTTGAATAATGTGAATGAATGTTA
This sequence comes from Picea mariana, assembly GCA_032191745.1. Taxonomy (NCBI): domain Eukaryota; kingdom Viridiplantae; phylum Streptophyta; class Pinopsida; order Pinales; family Pinaceae; genus Picea; species Picea mariana. The sequence goes on along the minus strand of JASDQU010306552.1, from coordinate 161,968 downwards.
GATATGATATATATTTGTATGCTTAGTGCTTGAACCTATTGGAGTTGTGTAAATACTGCGTTGATCTATTGTGAGGGTTTATCTATGTTGCGAACTAAGCTGAATATTACTGAAATGCAATAACTAAGTGTTTTGTTAAGGTGTTACAATCACAGATATGTGTCCTAGCTAAGGTTGCAGACACGGGAGTCTTACAACCACCCTTACCTCCACCTCGGGTGAGACTTCATATGTTTAGCAAGTGTTTTCGAAAGGGATGGTAGTTAGGGTTTTGTTGGTGCGTTGTTGTAGCATTGAACCCCAGGTCTGCCCCTGTGCCAACAGTGCTCAACGGTGGACTTCATCGAACATCTGGAAGAGGTAGGTCGCTTTCTTATCTCGCTTGCATATTGGTTTATATAGCTTTTTTTTTTGATAGAGTTGATTTCTGCAGTCATTTCCGTCTGTTTTGTTTTACCCTAGCCATAGAGAGATTTTCATCTTAATAGAATTGGCGACCGTACTGGGGATTGAATCTTCTTTCTTAGGGTTTGGAGTACTTTTCTCCTTAGATTTTTCATGTTCTTATTGCATTTCTTGTCGTATCATTGCTTGACAGCCTCTGTTCACTCTGGGTATGAGTTCTCAACATGCTCCCTTGCCTAGCCTTGTTTTTTGAAACATATATGTGTTTTTTGGCTTGACAATCACGTATATACACAGGATGTCCCTCTACAAGATGCGTACATATGCTCTGTTTCCTCAAACAATCATGTACATCATCTTTCCTTGCTTGTTTGTTGGTTATGGTGGTTTTTGGGTGGGATTTGATGTTTGTTGAGTCTTCTTAGGTCTTTGTAGTGCTTATTAAGTGCTTGTGGGATGAAACGAAACCTATCTTTGGTTGAATTTATGGGTGGAGTCTTTCTCATCACATTTTCATTTTGATTGTCCTTGTACATTGGGTTGGGTTTCTTGTTGCTTGGTATCCTACTTGAGTTGTCGGTTTCTATACACAGTAGAGTTTTATATATCAAGTTTCTTTTCAGTCCATGCATTTTCATTTCTCTTATATTGAAAATACAAAAATATTAGGAATTTTTCATTGCTTGGCATTTTTTATCTTTTGAGTCTTTTGTCATTAGCTTAGTGCATGTAATGAAAGATTGCATTTTTACTTCAGAATTGCAGAGTTGAAATTGAAAATTGCATATGTTATTAGAGGCATATCATTCATTGAAAATTGAAATTAGGACTTTGCATTATATTCATATTTACTTGTCTTGTTGAGTCATAACATCATGTGTTTCACTACCATACCTTTTTGAGTAATAACGGCCACTAAAATTAATGCTATAATTTAAAATTGATTAGTCACAATTTTATTTTCTAGGGTGCACAAACTAGATTAGGATTTAGTGCCTTGGAATAGGATTTTGTGAGTAAACTTCTCCAAGGCAATTAAATCAACATATGTGTCTGGGAAAGGGAGTGGATAAATCCATTATATAATTGGTAATATCATGAAGCTCTGATCACATCGGAGTTAATCACGAGGTCGTGCGAGGTTGGTTTAAGGGATATTCCCCCGATACCTTCTTAGCGTAAGAGATATTTCTGAGGATCTATTCGTATATGGTGATCTTGCTAGTGCCTCTACCTCCGTGAGAGGCGATACTTTAAAGGTTTCAAGCTTTGCTACCCTGCCCATACGGTGGACCTGACTTACGACTGCTTTCATGTGCATCGGTTATACATTGTTTTATTAGTTGCTTGAGTTAGGTGACACATTGGTTACTTGCAGGGGTGATTCTGTAAGTACCCTGGGTCAAATAAGGGTCAGAAAACACACAGCCTTTATGGAGGATTGCCTCTCTGGGGGGGTGTGACTAACTGGTTGTTAAGCCCACGAGGGCCCTTATAACTGATTATGTTACCTCTGATCTTTAGCAGGGAGTCTCAGGCCCCTCTTGGGCGAGACATACCTTCTTTAGGGAGGGAGGCCATGTTATCGAATAAATCGATAGGTGCGGACACTAATAGATGTCCCTAGATCCACTTGGATCTAGAACAAAACAGGACAGGACACGACTCTTTCCCTAAGTTACAATCATTGAATCTACTACTAAGAAGGAATGAGTGACATACCTTTATATCACTTCCTTAGGTCTCTGTTGTTCCCGCTTCACTTCGGTTCTCTTGTGAAATCAGGTCTAAGACAACACAAACCAACCAAAGTGAATATAGAAAAGTATATTCAGTGTCAACCTATGCATATGATCAAGGAGTTATGCAATAAAATAAGAGTGATTTTATGGGAAAGGGACATGTCGTTGTATTATATTAAATGAAAGTACAAGATACAAACGAATCTCCTTGATGTCACAAGCTTCCTTTCAGTGACCCTTGGTTCCAACACACACACTTGCTCTGCACTTGCATGAAGAATATCCAATACAACTTGATAGACCAAGTAGAGTCTTCAACCTTCTAGCCAAGCAGATTCCTTCACACAATTCTTTCACCAATTCTTCATTCAATCTTGCTTAACCTTTTCCATGAGAAACCTTTCAATATATAGGAGAAGAAGAGATGGTTAAATGGATGAGGATGATCCCACTAAATCTGAGAAGTCAGTAGGATGCCAACCATGCGAATGCCAACTCATTTTCTAGAAGATTCCCTTCTAGAACCTTCGTGACTTATTCCATTTTCCAAGCTTTCAAACAAGTTCACACCCTACCTGTAGAGAAGACAGTGAACAGTTCGCACCCTAATTTTGGGTTTCCTGCAAAAATGAAGGATTTTCTCACCCTGTAATATAGGCAGCCTGCGAACTCATCTTAAAAATCTGTTTTTTGGAAGGAGACAGCAGTCACTTTTCTCAGGCAAAAAGTCCTTGTGGGAGACTGAATACATCACTTGTAGAGACATCACCAGAGTGGCCAAAATCATGTGTAATAGAATGCCCCCAAAAGTATGAGGCCGAAACTTGTGACAGCCGAAATACTTTGTAAAATGTGTGTGTGTGTCAGAAACAAGGAGAGCACTTAATCGAAAACTTGTAAACAACCAAGCATCTACAGAATATAATACCATTTCTGAGGTAGGCATTCCCATGCTCAGATCACAAATGAATGGAATCATAAACGTAGGTCATGGCCACCAATCATACACCATGGATCCATGTCGTCAAAATGCTACATAGCCACCAGGAATACATTGTGGATCTATGTGAGAAGACTTGAATTAAGATGACATAGCCACATGACATACAAAGTGGATCTATGTGTCGATACAAATTATACATACTCCATCGTAGCCTGGACCAAAAACAAGAGACCCAGGGTCTTCAATCCCGTCACCTGAAAGTACGAATCTAACCATGTGATTACATGTGCTGAAGTCGAACATGGTAGAAACCACTTGATTACCGGTCATTGATGAAAACCGTTAACAAGTGCGATGGAAATCACCATTGATGTCAATGACTCCCAAGGTACCAAAGTACAATCTGAATGAATACGAATGCATGGGTTGAAGTCAAGCACTCGGAAGAATCTCTCGATCAGGGATCAATGATGTGAAACCCCTGTTGAAAGCAAAGAGACCTGACATTAAGGCATGTAGGTTCCAAGGTACTAAATGATTTCTAAGTCTCATTTCCAGATAATGAGTTGGAGTCGACGAAACAAGACTCGTCACAGGAGGGCCTTGATGTATCCCCCATCAATGACATGAAATAAGTAACATATTTTGAGGATGAAACAAAGTATGAATACAGGTTGAAACAGACACAGGGAAGGCCGACATAGTAAGAATGGACAACTGCATATGGCCGAATCAATAGAGGGCTCATGTGAACTTCTCTTGAACAAATGAATGACACGACCAAGGACTTGGCAGCACTAACTCAAAGATAACCCAAGATATGACCTTGTAACAAGTCGAATGAGAGACAAATGGATTTCCCAACTCGGATTCAAATGATGAATAGGGGGTGTCATGTTCAAGAGTGACGCTTACTGCCATTAATATGAATACAAAAACACATCCCTTTCCCAAAATTTCCCCCACCATTTCTGGCGAGTACCTCTTTATTTTTACACGAGCTTGAGGAGGATAACATATGCTTGTCAATGTAATTTCATCCTTCGGATGAGTCCCTCAGAGTATTTTTAATGAACCCTAGGAAGGAGTGGTTTGGTCCCATTGTGGGTCTTTCGATGTTTTTTTAACGAGTCCAAGGATAGAAAACTCAGGGGTTTTTCATGTTTTGAGAGTCTTACGTTCTCATATATTTTCGAGCACAAGAACGAACGAAGACTGAGCTCGAGGTTTTTCTAAAAAACCCTAAAAAGTAGTTGTACATGTGAAAAAAGAAAAAACACCCGTACCCCATCGTTCGGACTTCGAAGTTGCGATATCTGCGAAAAAACACACTCACAAGACTATTAGGGTATTAGGTTTTATAGAAAAAGTAATAAAAATAATATAAAAAATTAACAAAAATAGTAAAAAGTGAATAAATATGGGTAAAAAGGGCTTTTTACCATTTCATTGTGATTTTGCCAAAAACTTGTCCAACATACCTCATTTTCCCCCAAATTTCTTCACTCAATTGCAGGAGGCACAAGCGATCATTCGACAAACCGTCTCAGCCAACGAGGTAATCTCTTGATTCTCTAACTTTTCAATGGTTTATTTTTAGTTTTTGTTGGCAATTTTTTAGGTTTTGAGTCCATTTTAGGGTCGGAACATGTGCCCAAGCATTCTCGCAGGTGGGCCATGTAGGACCTGCGAGAATCTAGGATTCTCACAGGTGGCCTTCATGGCACCTGTGAGAATCTCACACTGTGCTAAAGGCTCACCTACGGGGGCCAAAAGATGAATTTTGAAGTAAGGTTTTGCTCAATAAAACTATGCAAGAGTTTAAAACAAGTTGTTGACTTCCCTCTCATGGCTCTTTTGCAAGTGTTTGACCATCACAATGTTGGAATGGAGAGAAAGGGAACATGAAGAGGACGATGTCATTGCCGGGAATGACCCAGGTACATTTGCTGCCCTCTGGGACTGTGAGCTATTGAAATTTTTCAAAATTTTGGGCATGAGAGCCCAACTCAGGTTGTTGGAATACCTGGTCCACATGTGAGACGTGGACCAACAGTTATATCACGTGGGAGTCCATATGTTGACCCTATATATCGACGATATCTATTTTCTAATGGGGTTGTCACGGCGTGAATACCATGCTACTTTGACCGGAGGTAGAGGCGGTGGGCTCTTTATGAGTGAGTATTGGTGCCAATATTGTGTTTTCGAGGCAGAGAGGAGAAAGGGTAAGGTTTCCATTTGGGGGGTCCAAGATTTTACCCTACAGACCATCTTGTTTACTATTGCACGCATGGTTGGGAGTGTGGCTCCGCACATGGCTCTCTAGAGCTATTTCCAATGTGCCATAGAGTGCACAGAGCCTCAGGTCTTCAACTAGTCAGATGCAGTTCTCCACAGTATGAAGAGACAATTGACGAAGTGCAAAAAGGGTGACTTGAAGCAGTTTGGGTACGAATCACTTTTGGTGCCATTCTTCCTCGAGAGGGTCCCACTACTGTGATTATAGGTTGATTGGGGTTTGCTGGCCCCACAGGATCTGAGGATGCTGAGGTGGTTCAACCTCATGGCTTGACACATAGTAGGGCCTATAATCAAGTATAATGATTCATTTTTTGACTGGTTGAGGCCTCAGATGTTGATGATTGATGACTACGCATATGCTGGTTTGAATTTATGAGGGTATCCGGATTTGACCTTGCCTGAGAATGCTCAGTGGGGTGACTTAGGTAAGAAGTACACATTTTGTTCTTTTTAAATGTTTTTGCAAATTTTATCATATGAAATGTTTTTATGTTTATCCAAGAACTAATCAAAAAAAATCTCTTTTTGATGACACAGATGTGGGGCCATATCGACCTCTAGGAACATCTCTCATTCAATGGTGAGGAGAAGCGGCTCCAGTGGCGAGATGGGATGTCGAATACTACGAGGCAGTGGAGCAGAACTTGGAGGGTTTGATCGCAGACGTCCCAGATATTGCTATTGGAAATATCCTGAGACGTTACCAGTGCCATACTGTGGGCGTGTCTGAGTCTATCAGTCGACTGCTTCATAGGGTAGCCAAAGCAGTTGTGTGTTATCGTGAGCGTCATCCATGACACTATTTTGTAGAAGCTATGGGCTTCGTATTTTGAGATTTGATACTTGGACATAAACATTTTGTAAAAACTTTTGATCATTATATACATATATATGGCTTCTACTGGCTTATTTTGTGTTGTGTTATACATGTGATGTGTGATTGGTTTATAAATGTCCCAAATGTCTATCTAACACATAGTTAGATAATGCATCAGTCAATGTATTTAGACATCTAGGAATGTGTTGATATTCGATATAATAAAAATAATGTTCCAAGACGCAAATTCATAAATATACCCGTAATAAGTAGGACTTCAGATAGCATAGACGTTACTTAACTGTAGTACTACTAGTTGCGAATAGAGTCGTATAACCAGGTGACAGATACCAAGCGAAATAGCATCAATCAAAAATTCGATGACGGCGCTATATTCTGCAATATTGTTCGTCGCACAACCGAGGCACACACCTAGTAGACTGATAAGTTTTCTTGTAGGGGCATAAATTTTCCATGTAGCATAAGAAAGGTTCTGAGTACTACGGCTAGCACCATCGGCGAGGCCAATGTGGGGTGAAGAAAACTCCAACATCTAGAAACCAAGCACAATGCAAGATAAGCGGTCGAGGGCAGAGACCAAATAACGAAAAAGCACACAAAAAGTATGATACAATAAAATACAAGCACTCATGCACAGGTGATCTTAATCATAGTACTTCTTTAAGTACAACCCATTTCTAGGTTCACTCAAAGGGATACCATCGTAGTCCACTAACTCGTAAGCTCCTTTCTCCAAAACTCGTCTGACGATATAAGGCCCTTTCCACATAGCTTCAAATTTTCCAACTCCTAGCATATCCCGATATTGTTCGTAAAATAGGACCAGATCACCTTCGGAGAAAACGCGTGGCTTGACATGTTTTCCGTATTGGGCTTTGACGCATTTCTTCTGGGATTCTATAACTAGGGTGGCTTCGTGACAAGTTTTGTCTGACTTCATGAGATACAACAGATGTTTTTCTTCGGCAGAAATGTTTGGGAGAAGTTTGACGACTAGTTTTAGGGAGGGTATCTCACATTCAATCGACAAGATGGTTTCTAGACCATAGACTAAATGGAATGGTGTAAACCCAGTAGCAAACTTAATGGATGTCCGGTAATCCCACAATGTTGAAGACAACATCATGTGCCAACTCGTTTTGTGAATCCCTATCATTAGTCGAAGCATGGTAATGAGGATTTTGTTTATTGCTTCAACTTGGTCGTTGGCTTGTGGGTAATAGGGTGTTGAGTTTTCATGGAGAAGATCCAACTTTTTTGTGAGTTAGGACATCATGAAGTTTCTAAAGTGGCTACCCTGGTCAGTAACTATAGCTTGAGGATTACCAAACCGACCAATGATGTGATTGAATATAAATAATGATGCAGTCCTTCCAGTATTGTCGAATGTTGGCATTGCCTCGGCCCATTTCATAAAATAATCTACAGCTACAATAATGTATCCATGCCCCCCGGTCGAGTGAGGGTGACATGTCATGAAATCGATACCCCATTTTGCAAAAGGACCAATGGAGACCACAAGGTGTAGAGGAGAAGGGTGTGATCGTATTTTATTGTTGTAGGTTTGGAAAGCATGGCATTTTTGGACGGCAATTATACAATCGTTGAATAAAGAAGGCCAAAAATACCTCGCTCATAATATCTTCTGGGCAATAGCATACCCCGACATGTGACCACCATAGGCTCTTGAATGGCAGTCATTAAGGGCTTTCTCGACTTTGCCAAATGTGAGGCAGCGTCGAAAAATGGATTCAATCCCACGACGATAAAGAGTATCACTGAGGATAATATATTGACGGGCTTGGTAGCGTATTCGATGGCGGTCAGTGATAGAAAAATTGGGCTGGAAATTCTGGGTCTGGAGATATATGATGATATCTCTATACCAAAGGTCATCGAAACTAATCAGGAAAAGGGATTCATCGGGAAATGAATCTGCTGCTACATTTTCCGTCTCAGAGCAGGGAAGGTCGCATATCAACTCGGCAAACACCAAGGATTTCTTGGACTTAGCGCGTTCGAATTCTAAGTCAAACTCCTGGAGTATTATGATCCATTTGGAGTATTTTACCCCTAGCAATTTGAGTGTAAGAATGTGTTGCATAGGGTTGCAGTTAGAAATTACCGTAGTTTTGTGAGACAGGATATAGTGCCAGAAACGTTGAACTGCTTGGGCAGCTACCAAGACCAGTTTTTCAACATGTAAATACTTGGTTTCGGTAGTCGTGAGACTCCGACTCAAGTAATAGATGACATGTTCGTCATGAGAATCATCCTCCTAGATGAGAACCATAGCGATGGTATAGTCCGAGGCTGCGAGGTAGAGGAAATAATCCCGACTGTAATCAGGTGGGAAGAGTAGTGGGGTACATGTCAAAGACATTTTCAAAGCTTTGAAAGCTTTGTTGGCAGTGGTATCCCATACGAACTTAGAACCTTTCTTGAGCAGTCGTGTAAATACAAGAGTTAGCTCAGCATAGTTCGGGATGAAAAGATGAAGAAATTTTACCTTCCCTTGCAAACTTTGTAACTGGCGAAGCGAGGAAGGAGGAGGGAGATTGAGAATCACCTCGACCTTCAAAGGATCTACCCTAATCCCTTGACGTGAAACAATAAAGCCTAGAAGTTGGTTGGATTCTACGCAAAAAACACATTTGTGGGGATTCAAGCGTATGTGGTAAAACCAACATCAAAGGAAAATGGTGCGGAGGTGTATTGGATGATATACATGGCACATGGAATGAGCGGGTAATTCATCAAGATATGGCTGCACAATGTGCTTTAAATCATGAAAGGTGTAAGACATAGCACATTGAAAAGTTGCACTGGCATTCTTTAAACTGAATGGAAGTGTCTGGTAGGTGAAAGTGCCCCAAGGAAAAATAAAAGTGGTTGTGTGTTGGTCTACGGGAACAATATTGATTTGATTATATCTGGAGAAACCATCCATCAGAGAGAAGATTTTACTTCTGGCACAATCGTCGATGATTGGTCAACGAAGGGGGTAGGAAAGTTGTCTTTAGGACAAGCTTTGTTAATGTCCCTATAATCAACGCACACACAGATTGTGCCTTGTTTCTTGTCAATCGGAACAAGATTGGAAACCCAGTCAGTTAGAGCCACAAGGTAAATAAAGCCAGCCTTGAGAAGTTTCTCAACTTCAAGCTTGATAGCGGCTACTTTACGTGGATGGACCGCACGAAGTCGTTGCCGGATGTGTTTAGTTCACGGGTATGTCTTAATCTCATGTACCACAATGGCGGAGTCAATCCCCATCATTTCTTCATAGCTCCATGCGAAGACGTCACAAAATTATTGGAAAAAAGACTTGTAGGTGACAACTTCGTCATGGGAACACGAAGCTCTGATATGCACATTTTCGACAACTCCAGGTTTTATGGATATGTCGAAGGGGATGGTGGGTGAGATATTACTTAAGTTCCCCTCATAGAACATGTCATGTGTAGACTCTGGAATGGTAGAAATGATGACAACGATCGACAGGGTTGAGAGTTGTTGTTAACCCTCGATGGTGCATAGTTCCAGGAAGAGGATGGAACGATCATGTCCATCGTCCCAAGGGGTATCTTCCATGGACATAACAGACAAAATCATCTCGTCTGTAGGAAAAATGACGTGGAATGGATCCAGAGATAAATCACCAAGAGAGTGGGTTGTCGATTGAATGGCTTGATAAGCGGATTCAACCAGACTCAAAGGCATTTTGTTGCCATAATGAAGATGATCGTCGGGGTTGGGTACCATCCACGGTTCGTAAGACACAAGGGTTTCGTGAACAGAGGTGGAGATCATGTTGATCAAGGTGACAAACGGGTGTGGAACATCGAGTGGTGGGATGGGGAAAGTACCCATCAAAGAGGAATCTTTAAGAAGACCCACATTGACGTTCTCATATCCAGGGGGGGTTTTGCAATGAAAGGTACATTGTCGGTACGTGCATCAGAGTGAAATAAGGCCAATTGGTCTATGAAAACTACTTTTCTTTGATGCGGGAAACACACGACATGGAAAAGAGTGGACACAACTGCACACATGGAATCGATCTAGCTACGGCCAAGTAGAAGGTTGTAATAGAGAGGAGCGTCAAAGACCTCCACTTCAACGTTGACCGTTTTTCCTTCTAACATAATAGGCAACGATGGGAGAACATTGTAAGGCTTAAAAATAGAGCCATTGAAGGATTTGAGCGTGTTGTGGGATTCATCCAAAGGAGGAGAGTCGATGGCTTTCCAGCAGGTGATAGACATGACACAGGTCGAGGCAGCCTCATCAATAATTGTTCTACAAATGCTTTTGTCAGAGACAATAACTTGGATTTGGAATGTAGGTGGAGGGGGTGGCCTTGGAATGTGATCTTCCAAGTCAAAAATTATTAAATTCATATCCGTAGGGTCGATTCCACCAATAGATTTCAACAGTGCCTTATGTTGTATAGGACAACTCTGAAGGACTTCGAGGGCTGACGTCGCGAACAGTGCCTGGCCCAGATCTTTGAAAACACTGTAGTTCTGGGTAGTATGTGCATGAGGATTGAAAGCCAATTTTTGAACAACACCCTTTGGAGGAGGGTGAAGGACTGTATCTAGGCTCGGTTGTTTGAGATGAAGAGGATCGTTGGTAGGTGGAGTCGTGGGAGATGGTTGGACCAACGAAGAAGGTATTGCATCAACCTTCTCTTTGGAGGAAGAATAATCTTTGGCTCGAGAGGTAAGTGTGATGTAAATTTTCTTTGAATCACATGTACACATTAAGAGGTAGGATGTATTGGAGGGGGAAGGTTGGGCCTGTTGTTGAGAGGGGAAGGGTTGTGACAATACGGCCGGAGTGGGGGGTTTTTTGGTCCCTTGAAGGAACTTAGTAACCTCGGCTCATCGTGGACAATCCTTAGTGTAGTGATCATCACCACAGATAAGACAAGGGTATCGGGGTTTGCGCTTATCCCTATCGTCAACAGATGGTGTTTTGGTTTTCTCAGATTGTGGATTATGTTTTTCCTCCTTGTTCTTACCCTTTCCCTTTTTGGATTTATTTTTTCCAGCAGGGTAGATTGAACAGATTTTACCTCAGAAGTATTTCCGGTAGGAGGGGTAGGAGACGGAGCATTTTGAACATTAGAATAAATGGGTTTGGGTTTGTTTCTAGAGGTTTGGATGAAGTGAGGTTGGGCATGGAAAGTGCCAATCATGTCATCAGCTGCATGAGAAGCAACAGGATTAGTTGAAGTAGCGGAAGTAGAAGGACGAGGTGTGTCAGGGAGTAAGTCATAAAGAGTACCCATTTGTGAATAAATGAGGTCGAGGTATTGAGCACAACTAATTGCCTGTTCTTATGTGACAACTCCACCCATGGCGATGTCATGAGCGATGTCATTCACGAATGATTTCATGAACCACTCTGCCAGCAACTGATCAAGAAGTTCGAGTTTGATGAGACGTCGTCTCCGTCGCCACTCATGAATGTGATCAGAGATATGAGTGGCTTTGGTTTGTTTGAAAGAACTCAAAATCCCAGTTCCCGTTTCGTAGCGGATTGGTAACTGGTAGTGGGTGAGGAAAGCCATAGGGAGGGTGTTGAATTTGGTGAAGAAGCCTCGTGGTAATTCTATATACCACTTTGCAGTGGAACCTGTGAGAGTTCGCTGAAAAAGGTGTAAATGAATAGAGTCATCCATCAAGGAGTTGGATGAGCACCAAAGGTGAAAAGTCATTACATGATTGTTTGAGTCCTCTCCCGGCTTAGTATCAAATTTAGGGATGTCGGATGGTAGTTTGGCCGATATGGAGGGCCATTGAGGAGAGTGACATATCGTATCATTTAAAATCCTCGACAGATCAGGGAGGTCCAGGGTGGCTAAGAAGGGTAACTGTCTATTCACATGTGGGTACTGGTGACTTTGGGGAGGGAGTCTCGTCAGTAGACCAGTGGGACCATAAGCAGTTTGCATATAATGCAAAGATCTAGGTAGATTCGGTGGTTGGTGTGGAGGCAAGTAATTCATAGGGTTGTACCCTTGAACAAGGGCATGGGGTTGAGCGTTCGAGCCCCAAATAGGATTAGACGTGCCTGGATATGGTTGGCCTGTACTACAGGGTATGACAGAGCTAGCTTGAGGTTGTTTCCCCCCATTCGAGTGAGGATTATGTTGTATAATATAATTCCAATACTGGGCCAAGGATGGAGGTATGTTTTGTCCATAGGGTGGGGTCGATGGGGGTTTACCTCCAATCAGGGGTTGCATCCCAGTTGGGATTTGTCCTACAAAAGGAAATTGGGTTTGGCCTCCTTGGTGAAATTGTCCACCAACAGGAATCTGGTAATTAGGTGTGAAATATAGGATGGTGCTACTAGGGTTGGTGCCTTTGATAGAGGATGGAAGAGGTTCTCTAAAAGGGGGTCGAGGAAGTGTCAGAATAAAACCGGGAATGAGATGGTGCCAAGAAGAAGTGGAAACACCAGGAGTCTCGGATGAGATTTGTGTAGGAGTGGGAATAGAAGCATTCAACGCATGTTATCTAGGCGGAAGGGTTGGGGTGAATCTAGGCAAAAGTCGTGTGCCAATGGGGGCTTGGCTAGCCACTGTAATCCCGGTGTGAGGACTCGTAGTATCTGGGACCATTGTGTAATGGATCGTTTGTAGAGGGATAGTTGAGATGTGGTTAGTTGGCGGAGCGTCTGTACCAAGAAAATAATAGGCAGTAGTAAAAGGTATTGCATCTGGATCAGATGTTTCGGGCAGCTCAGGTGCAACAGTGATATCAACGCCTGCTCCTGAGCCAAAGAGATCCCATCTAAAAATGTCAGTAGTCCAAAAAGGATCTTGATCCTCAGGTCCTATGAAAGGTCTGGTTGGTGATCCAGAAGACTGAACAACTATATCTATGGAAGAATTCACTCGCACAATACGTCTCTCGGAGTCAGGAGGAAGTCGAAATTCCTCTCAAGAATTGGTAATTTGGAACCATTCTAAAGAGCTAGTTCTTTCCACAGGTGGAGTGGCAACATATTAGACTTCACTTTATTGAGGAGATCCCTCCAATGAGTTGGTAGGCAAGGGTTGAGAACCTTCCATATCTTCTCAGGGTAGGCCTTGCATTCTACGTGAAGGGCGTGGAGGGTCAATTGTGATCGAGTTAGAATTTTACAAAAGAAATTCTATGGCCAACTTGGGTAAACAAACAGCATGCGCTAGTAAAATCTAGGAAGCAAAACCAAGCAAACGAGACCTTCCAATTCTGAAGTCACTAGTTGGTGATGAAATCCAATGTCACGACAATGAGACAAGAAGGGGCTAGGCTAGGGTGGAAAAATTACGTTGACGACCTACTTAACAGACTTACACCCTGGTGCAAGCTCCCACACACAATCGTGGGTATACCCTCCAAGGATCCCGAGTGAGTCTAGCCAACGTCGATTCCAGGTACTGCGAAGACTTACCCCTTCATAATCACCTTGTGTAAGACCCTAAGAAGATAGGCTACTAAGGTTACCACCAACAACAATAATGCCTGGGGGAACAGTCGACAATCAGATCCACACGCAAGGGCAGGGTATCTAGCCAGAAATCAGCTTGAGAGGCTTCCACTGATCATTGTGGGTATACCTTCAAGTGACCCCTGTAATACGTGCAATCTCTACACCAATATCAACAAAGCAGGGTGAGAAACTCTGTCAATCTCAATGCAACCTCGAGTTTGACCCTTGTGTGAGAAGGGCTTCCCAGGACAAAATGATGCAAATGGAATTTGACACTCCTTATCACAAGATACTATTGTGTGTTTTGTGCTTTGGAAAGTGTGTCTCATTGCCTATTCCAAAGCTCTAGCCTAGCTAATGTTGATGTAAAAGAGCCCTAGAAAAAGTTACTAGTTGAATTTTAAAATTGTGCAATATTATTAAAGGTTGTTGTTACTCAAAAGGAGACGGAAATGAAACTGATGTTGTGTGAGACTTTGACCCAACAATGCATAAATAGGAATGAATGATACAAATTTTTGTTCGATGAATCCTATCTACAGGAGGGAAAGAGGAGTTTTCTGGAACAATGTGAACTACGATGTATGATCTTCTCTGAAATGTAATATCAAAGAACCATGAACAATGCAAATTCCCTATTCGTTCTCTTTTAATACTTGAATGCCAATATTTTTGAATAAAAAGTTCCTTTAAAAAAATGTCTTTAATTTTTATTAGAAACCAAGCAACAGGGATGGAACTAAGAAAAAGTAAGCAACCAACGAAAAAGAAATACACAACAAACACCCAAATCGATCTTTCAATGAAGACAAAAATAACAAACTGACAAGACCAATCTCTTCAAATGCACATGGGTAACAATTTTCCAAGTAATAAGCAATTGAAAAGGAAAATTAATCTCAACTTTTAATCCAATTAAAGGCTCCTGACCAAACAAGCACTCGGATTTCAGAATCGGAGATTATACCCTTGTTAAGAAAAGGTCAAGTGGTAAAAATTGAGAAAAAATGAACAAGAAGAGCTTTCAATTTCTGAAAACTAATCATTCACGAGATTTGAAGTCAAGAAACATTCAATCACTGGCCAGAGAAGTTCTTTCCAGACACACCAACCAATCTGGGCATCTGAAGACACAAAAGAATTAATCCAAAATTTTTACAAGTGAGTTCGTAGTCTGACAGTGGGGTACAGTGCGAGAATTAAGGATTCTCGCAGGCTAGACACAGGCACGGTGCGAGAAGTTCGCACTGAACTAAACACTGGGGTGCAAACCTCAGTTATTCTCATAGGCTACAGAAAGGTGTAGTGCGAGAAGGTCTGTAATCAAGAAAATTTTGGAAAAACGGTAGAACTTTTGAGGGAACTTCTGGATCCAGGGATTCTGCGAGGATCTCCTCAAGACTCATAGATTGATTGTGAATGAAAAAGGGTAGTTCAAGAGAAAATAGCCAAGAAAAAAACACCAAAATGGATTGTATCCCCAGTGGAGTCGCCAATTTTTTTATCGGATAAATCGGTAGGTACGAACACTAACAGATCTTCCTAGATCCACCTGGATCTAGAACAAAACAGGACAGGACACGACTCTTTCCCTAAGTTGCAATCATTGAATCTACTACTAAGAAGGAATGAGTGACATACCTTTATATCGTTTCCTTAGGTCTATGTTGTTACCACTTTGCTCTAGTGCTCTTGTGAAATCAGGTCCAAGACAACACAAACCAACCAAAGTGAAGATAGCAAAGTATATTCAATGTCAACCTATGCATATGATCAAGGAGTTATGCAATAAAATAAGAGTGATTTTTTGGGAAAGGGACATGTCGTTGTATTATATTAAATGAAAGTAGAAGATACAACCAAATCGCCTTGATGTCGCAAGCTTCCTTTCAGTGACCCTTGGTTCCAACACACACACTTGCTCTGCACTTGCATGAAGAAGATCCAATACAACTTGATAGACCGAGTAGAGTCTTCACGCTTCTATCCAAGCATATTCCTTCACACAATTCTTTCACCAATTCTTCATTCGATCTTGCTTAACCTTTTCCATGAGAAACCTTTCAATATATAGGAGAAGGAGAGATGGTTAAATGGATGAGGATGATCCCACTAAATATGAGAAGTCAGTAGGATGCCAACCATGCGAATGCCAACTCATTTTTTAGAAGATTCCCTTCTAGAACCTTCGTGACTTCTTCCCTTTTCCAAGCTTTGAAATAGGTTCGCACCCTGCCTATAGAGCAGACTGTGAACAGTTCGCACCCTGAGTTTGGGTTGCCTATGAGAATGAAGGATTTACGCACCCTATAATATAGGCAGCCTATGAACTCATCTTAAAAATGTGTTTTTTGGAAGGAGACAGCAGTCACTTTTCTCAGGCAAAAAGTCCTTGTGGGATCCTAAATACATCACTTGTAGAGACATCACCAGAGTGATCAAAATCATGTGTAACATGCCACTTTCATCCACTTTACCCCGTTTGTGTGCATATTTGTTGTTTGAATTTTAGTGTGTTCTTTGATTACTAGTTGGCCTTAAGATTTATTTTTTGTATTTAGAGTCTTAAGTCATCGTGGAGTCGAACCAACGCCCAGCCGGTCACGTCGCTTGTTACAGTTACCACCAAATTTTGAGTCTTTTCCTTATAAAAGGCATAGAGCTATTAGGCGTGGTACACACACCTCCACCGTTCAGACTTGTGATTCTACAAAGATGAGTATTGAATCTAGTCTTCAGAACACTGGGAGCCCTTCAACTCCCACACCCACTATAGTTAATGGCACCCCTTCGACTCTTGCAACCACAATGGTTATAGTGTAAGAGGCACCTATCATTACTATGGATCGGCCTATAGTGAATGTTCAATCTCTTGTCTCAAACCCTTTTTGGTCTCTTGGTCACTCAGTGGGCTGCAATTTTCAGTCCATCCCTATGGCCTCTAGTCCTTTTTCCTATGGTATGTCAAACTTTACTTCGCAATTTTCGAATGTCATCCTAGTTGTTGGCCTTAATGCTAACATTAGGATTGGGGGCACTACACCTCCTTACATTCCATTTTCATTTGGTGGTTATCAAATCCCTCAAACAAATCCTAATATGGGAGGTATTCATTCTTTTAACCCTGGGTCTAATCCTCTTGCTTCTGGGTGGAACAACCAACCTGGCGGACAAGATTGTACTCAAGTTATGTCCTATACCCCTACCTCCTCGGTGTCGATTCCAGCCAATACTTTTGGCATGAAGAATCCACCTCTAACCTCCAGATTCACACCCATAGGAGGTCAATTTTAAGCTTTGGGCAACCCCCAACCCGGATCCAATACGATTGGGGGAAATTTTTATAACCCCCATCAGAACATTCCTACTGGAATGATGCCCAACCAACCTTTTATGAATCATCTCGGAGGAGGGCCATGGTGCTTACAAGAACCCTAGATGTCCTGCAGTTCCTCAAACACAATCTTTCCCGAGAGCTTGGGGCCAGATGTCACAACCCCGTCTCCCTTTTCTGGCCACACTTAATCTGGCAGACTTGTCTAAGTTTATGAACAACCCTGTGAGTCACGATCCTACATGGCCCCTCGCCCCCACCAAGCTTCCTTTGAACATTCTAAATTTGAAGGTAAAAATGGTGAGGATCCTGATGATCATGTTACTACCTTTCTCCTATGGTGCTCCTCGAATTAGCTTAATGACAATTCTATTCAGTTAATATTGTTTCAACGCACCCTCATTGGATTTGTTGCAAAATGGTATATCGAGATACCTAGGGGGGCATATGGGACCTTTAGTCATCTAGTGTTGGTCTTCCTTAACCACTTCCAATTGTCGGTTCATTATGATTTTGGCCTAGAACTTATGTCGACTTTACTCCATGACACTGCCACTCATATCTCGGATCATATCCAAGAGTGGCGTAGAAGGAAGAGGTTGATTAAGACCTCCATACCCCTGGCCTTTCTTTTAGAATGGTTCCTTAAGTCTTTTCACCCTCCTATCTCAAAGGATGTTGCTACTGTCAGAGTCACCACTGAGGAAGAAGCGATCTTTAAAGCCCAGCAGCTAGATCTGATATATGCTCAGTCTAGGATGTTATACCACATTCTTCTAGACGCATCGCGATCAACTTAAGACCCTAGACTCATGTTGATGGCATTGTAGGCTCCGTCGATGTAAAATAAGCAGACTCGGTGACAAGCCATTTGAAATAGTTGTCTCTAAACTAGTCTGCAGGAGGACCAGCTTCGTTTGTGTCTTCCAACCCCACTCAGTCAGCAGATGTACATTTTGTGCAATCATCGGCCAACCCAAATGGTAACCAGCAACCAGGCAGGAATAAGAAGAAAGGACGTAATAATCGTAAGGGTGGGAAAAAAGGTAATAAACCCAAGGACAATGGTAATAATGAGAGGACAAATAATAATGTTGGAGAGGGAAAATGAGAAAGATGTAAGGTGAAATTTCCCTGTAAGCTTTGTATAGATGACCATCTTACTCATTTATGCCCCAAAATTGTGGAAGTTGTGAGGCTATTATCTCTACCGCCCACCGTGATTATGAATCCTTTTCCACATAACCAGCACATGGCCTCGATCTCCTCAAATTCCAGAAATGTGGTTAGTGGGAGTCAAAACCCGTCGTTGCAAGACGATGACCGTTTTTGTATCAATATGGTCGATGCAAAAGTTAATGTAGCCACTCGGTCTTGAGATTATAGCTCTTCACAGGCTATTCTTGGTCTAGAATCTCCTCCTCCTCCTCCGGAGATGACTTTACATATTGAAAATCCAGAGCCATTGCCTCGTATTCTGAAAGGAGTACTCAAGTGCTCTACCCACAATCCAAATGTTAGAGACACCCAGAACTACTCTATTATTGAGGACCTGGGTCAAACCCCTTGTGCGATGTTGGCTTTGGAGGTACTCCAGATGTGTCCTTCACAGAGGAATGCCTTAGTATCTGCGTTAGGAGCTCTAGAACCCAGTGGCTCAAAAGTTATCAAGTTTGATGTCATAGATGTGAAGCCTCGCTTGCCTTACCATGTGGCATTCCAAATCCATGTGGAGTACTCAAAGTATACCATCAAATGTGCAATTGTTGATGAAGGTGTTGCTACATGTGTGATGTCTCTGATCTGTTGGAAAGCTTTCAGTTCTCTGACTCTTTCTAAGTCATCAAACATGTTGAATTCTTTTGATGGTAATTCATTCCGCCCTCACAGTATTCTTCCTGCCTTTCCGGTTCAGTTAGGTGGGAAGATGGTAGAGGTAGAGGTCGAGGTAGTTGATGCACCTCTTGATTATAACTTGTTACTAGGACACAACTGGACCTATGTTATGGTTGTCGTTGTATCGTCTATATTCTGTATTCTTTGTTTTCCTCATGAAGGGAAGATCATGACGATCGACCAATTATCCTTTGTGTACTCTAGTCCTAATGCATCTACTGGACCATCAATTCCTATGATCGACAATTCTCAGTCGGAAACTAAGAATATCAGTGTCGAAATGTATTCTTCCCTTATGGTTACTTTCAACTTTACGGCACCAACTCACCACATTTATGCCATGTCCAGTAGGTTCATTTCAACAGGGAGGTCCATTCCTTTCTGCACTTCCTATTTTAGTAATTTGTGGACCCTACCTTCCCCGAATTCATCTTGTGAAGGTTAGTTTCATGTTGGAATGTCCATGCCACTATCAGCAGTGGAGATTGTGTATCAAGTTGTTCTTGACTCTTCTATTGATCCCGATCCTGTTACCTCACCAACAGACGAGGAGGATCCTGTTCTTAGGCCCGTGTGGGCCACTTCATTATATTTTTCACATGACTGCCTCGATGGGAATTTTCCTTCGGACGAAGCCATCATCGAAGCCACGAATGGTTTCAAAAAAACTTCAGACGATATGCATCATCGCTCTTATTTTCTCCTAGAGATTGAAAGAATCGAACAAGATGAATTTTGATCTACTTTGAGTGAGATAGTCAGTCACGCCATAGTTCCACTTGATACGCACGGAATTTATGCCGAAGGAAATAGGGTGAGTATTTCTCCTACCTTCACGATCGATATCTCTTGTACACCTGGCAAGGTTGAAAACGTAAATATCGGTGTGGATTGTTCGCTAGAATAAATCTTGATCTACACCAAACTCTTCAAGGAATTTCGAGATGTATTTTCTTGGTCATATGAAGAGATGCCAGGAATCGACCCTCATATTGTCTAGCATGATATTAGAACTTATATGGATGCTAAACTTGTTCGACAACGTCTTAGAGCTATCAATCCCTAGAAGGCCCCTGCTATTAAGGCAGAGGTGGAGAAGCTACTTAATGTTGGCTTCATCTACCCTGTTCCATGACTAAATAGGTATCCAATCCTATTCCTGTGAATAAGAAGCAAGGAACTATCCATGTATTCATGGAATTTCGTGACCTAAACAAGGCTTGTCCTAAAGACAACTTCCTGACACCTTTCATCGATCATATTCTCGACGAGTGTGCGGGCAGCAAAGTGTTTTCTTTTATGGATGGATTTTCAGGGTATAACCAAATTCAAATCAATCCTAAGGATCAACACTAGACAACATTTATTTGTCCTTGGGGTACTTTCGCATACCAAAAAATTCCTTTCGGCCTTAAAAACGTCAAAGCAACCTTCCAACATGTCATGACCTTTGATTTTCACGATCTTAAGCATATAGTCAAAGCTTACCTCAACGATCTTGTTGCTCACTCTCGTAAGAGAGTGGATCATTCTACGCACCTTCGACTTGTTTTTGAAAGATGTCGTTACTATAGAATCTGGTTGAACCCGCATAAGTGCATCTTTTGCATTAGGTCTGGTCATCTTTTGGGATTTCTAGTTTCTAAGACCGGGATCATGATAGATCCGTTAAAGTTTGAGGCAATACTTTGATTGCCTCCCCTATGCACTATTAGACAACTTCAAGGTTTACAGGGGAAAGATAAATTTTTACGTCGGTTTATAGTAAACTATGCCAATATCACTAAGGTTTTCATGTGTCTTTTGAAGAAGGACACCCCTTTTATCTGGGATGAGCAAGCCTAAGAGTCCTTCTATGCTTTGAAGAAATCCTTGGTATCAGCGCCTCTGCTAAAGTCTCATGACTACAGTAGGGATTACTTGCTTTATATCGTTGCGTCCGAGGAGACGATTGGTATGGTTTTGGTTCAGGAGGATGATGAGCTCTGCGAGCATGTCATCTACTATCTTAGTCGAAACTTAGTCGGTCTTTCATTTTACAAGAATCTGATTTCGATTTCACTTCTGCGAAATCTAAGAAATCGCTAGTCTTCACGAAGTTAATATCTGAATTTCCACGATTATATGAGGATGTTATTCATGTTGACTCATTTTCAGATGAACACATTTTTCTTGTCTCATCGTTCGACCCCTGGTATGGAGACATTTTTCTCTATCTTCAAACTTTGAAGTTCCCTCATCATCTCTCGCGAGATGACCGACGGCGTGTAAGATACCAAGCTAAGAATTATACTATCATTGGTGGCACTTTGTATCGTCAAGGAATATACAATATCATGCAGTGTTGATTAACTCACGGAGAAGCTGAGTCAGTCCTGAATGATTTCCACAATGGGGCTTCTGGTGGTCATCTATGCAATCTTGCGACAGCCCAAAACATTTTGCAAGCCGGTTATTTCTAGCCTACTATCTTTGAAGATTGTATTTAAGTGGTTAAGAAGTGTCACCCCTGCCAGGTGTTCACTCGGAAAATGTGCTCGCATCTAGCCCCTCTTCACCCAGTCATTATCATCGGTCCCTTCACCAAGTGGGGGGTGGACTTCATAGATTGCAACCCAACTTCGGATGGGGGGAATCAATACATCATCATGGTCATCGACTACTTTACTAAGTGGGCCGAGGCCATGCCTACAATTAAATCTGATGGGAATACTGCCTCCTTCTTCGTATTCAATCAAATTATCACCCGGTTCAGTATCTCAAGTGAGATTGTCATTGATCATGGCAGTCACTTTCAGAATGAAATGATGGAAGAGCTAGCATCTAAGTTGGGGTTTATACATGGTCATTCTTCTCCTTATTACCCCCAGGAAAATGGACAAGTAGAGGCCATCAACAATTCTCTCAAGACCATTTTTCAAAAAACTATCAACCAGAGTAAACCCAACTGGCACATCATGCTATATCCCGCACTCTGGGCATACCAAACCTCGGTCAAAACTTCCATCGGATTTTCCCCTTTCCAGTTATTAAATGGTGTGGAGTCAATTTTACCTATTGAATGTGAAATCCCTTCTCTTATATTGGTAGTCGCACTCCTGCCTGACACTTTTGATCTCGAGCGACGCCTTGTACACCTAGAGAGTCTTGACGAGCAGCGTTGAGACACCTCTACAGCTATCGAGGCGAACAAAAGACATGTCAAGGTTCAGTATGATAAGTATGTTTGTCATTGGTTGTACATTGAGGGTAACTTGGTCCTCTTATATGATCAAGCCAAAGAACCGTTGGGGGAAGGCAAGTTTAAACCCATGTGGCACGGTCCTTATATCATGTGACGTGTCCTAGAAAAAGGAGCCTATGAGTTAGAATATTATGAAGGGAATATGTTGGTCGAGCCCAGGAATGGACTCTACTTGAAACTATATTACGCTTGAGCCCCAGGCTTGGGCAGAAATCTTTGTATACTAATGTAATTTAGTGTATATATCGTTTCCCTTTATTTTCATCTTCGGCTTGCTTATCGAGTTTTCACTTGGTTGGCAGATGTCAATAGAGTCTTCGGTCTACCTAGGATTCGCAGATGGAGCTAGTCGTCATACATGGAACCTGGCTTCCTCCGCTTGGGTGTTTTATTCACCCGAGGGTCTACTGGTGTCTTCAAGTGGCGTATGCCTAGGGCCATCCATGAATAATGTGGTCGAATATAGAGTCTTTGTAGAAATTTTGCACGATGTTATCTCACATGGTATTCACTCTTTATAGGTTCTCTTGGATTCCCAGTTAGTAGTATGTCAATTGAATGGCAGTTACTGCGTGTGTGACCCTACTTTACTCCAATGATTCTTATGGGTACATCGTTTAGAACGACAGTTTGATTTTATTACGTATTATCACATTCCTAGGAGTTCTAATCATGTATCTGATGCTTATGCTAATTTTGTTTTAGATTGGCATTTGTCACATAACTAAAGAAAAGAAAACCATCTCATCAATGTACACATTGTAAATATAAGTAAAGCCAAAGATCCTATTTATATATATATTTCAAAAAAATATTGTGTTTATAGTACAAAATTGGGGCTAATACCCTCAATACACATATACAGATGGTACTACAATATCCACGACATCTATGCAATTGGCACCAGATGTGTGTCATGGTAACAAACTATGTCATTTTTGAGACGTTGAAAGAGTCACACCCAAGCTCTGGGCACACCAACCACTTGTCGTTGCATGGCTTCCGGTAGATCCTCTACCTAAACCATGGGAATCATATGAGTCAAATGAGACAAGTTTCCCTACACATTTTGTAGGACTCTCTCAGCTTCTCCTCCCACCGCCTCATCTCCCTGGTTCCTCTGACGATGTCGAGGAAGCTTTTCAGGTCATCGCGGACCCACGTCTGTGTATATTTTAACCTTGTACAATATTTACTGCAAACTAGTTTGCAGTAAAAGAATAGAAAAGATACAATGGCAAATACAAACATTATGCAGAGATTTTTCCCCTGGAAACCCAAACTGGGAAAACCATCATATTCTATATCCATTCATTGTGATACATTGTTTACAAAACAATATACATATAGGAGCCAACGGTATCCAAAACCCTAAACCAATGACATGGATTAGTCAACAACCCTAATTCCTTAACCGAAAATAGAAAACCATCGGCAAAGAGACCATGTGTCAAAAAACCACCTAAATATGTGACTTAAATATGTGACACTAATACTCGTGCAAAGAATATAACACATACCCAACATTCTCCCACTTGTTGTTTTCTTTGCATACAGGGGGCTACATGTTTAAATAGTCAACAATCCATGGCATCAATTCCCATGGATCCTCTACACTAAGATAACTTCTCAGTGCTCACAGATTTTGTTAATGAATCTGCAACATTCTTCAAAGTGTCCACCTTCATCAGCAATACTTTGTTTTGTTCAACCATGTCTCTCACAAAGTGATATTGAATCTCAATATGATTTGTCTTTGAATGATAAGATGGGTTCTTCGCTAGAAAAATTGCACTCTGACTGTCACAATCTATCCTTACAGCTTGTTGTACCAACCCAATACCTTAACACAATCTTTGTAACCATACTTCTTCCTTACTTGCATGAGTGGTTGTCATGTATTCAGCTTCTGTAGTTGAAAGTGCCACTACAACATGTATTTTTCTCATCCAACTTATTTCTCCTCCAAACAGGTTAAACACATACCCACTTGTAGATTTCCTATGATCCAGATCTCCAACCCAGTCTACATCCACAAAGACATGTATATCCACCACTCTGTCCAATCCCATTGTTCCTTGGTAGCACAATCCATAGCTATCAGTGCCACGCAAATACCTAAAAACCCTTTCTATTGTTGTCCAATCCAAGTGTTCCTTGGTAGCACAATCCATAGCTAGCAGTGCCACGCAAATACCTAAAAACCCTTTTTACTGTTGTCCAATGCTCCTTCCCTGGTTTTGACATATACCTGCTCAGAACTCCCATTGCTTGTGCAATGTCCGGTCTAGTACAGACCATTGCATACATCAAACTGCCAACTGCACTACATTCCTACATATTAAACCTCTGCAATATTGTCTCGACATATTTTTTCAGGGTGAAACTAGGGAGATTAGTTTGTGTTCGCACTTACCGATTAGTCTGATAACACCGGAGGAAAATCTGACTGAATGGAATGTGGAAATGAACACAAAGAATTTAGGACCAAGTTTGGAGAGAATGGTGAGAACCATTTGTTTCTCCTCGTTAGATTTATCAACCCCGCAAACTTTTAGTTGGGACAGTAAATCCTTGAATTTTGTAAAGAAATATTGGATATTGCGAAGCTTTTTGGATCCAATGTGAGAAATTCCACCTCCAACATGTGTCTGTTAGAAAAAACAGTACCGTGGAGCAATAAAATAAAACAAATGCAGAAACAAAACACAGAAGATATTTAATACAATAGAGACACAGATTTACATGGTTTACCCAGTGTGGGCTACGTCCACCAGAGAAATTGACAGGTCCTTCCTTTATTATTATCCATCATATGAAGGGATACAACCTACAACAAACCATGTGTAACTTCCTCTTCTTTCTCTCATAGTCTCCTCTCTCAGAATACAATACTCACCATAATGCATAGCCGCAATACATTTCCATCATAAAAGAGGGTTGCCTTCTAGGGAAAAAAACCCTAACATAATTTCTACCGTTAGATCTGCGACCTTATAATGAACGGTCCAGATTTACAATGAAATTAAAATATACTTTTACAAGACAAAAATTCCTTCGGGGGCTTCGCCCCCGAACCACCGCTTTCCCCTAGACCCCCCAGCCGAGGGATAGCCCCCCAGGACCCTGCAGAGGGGGTAACCCCCCTCTGCACTCCCCCGCGTGGAAGAGTGTACATACTTCTGGGGTGTAAATACTTCATGGGGTATAAACACGATTGAAAGTAAAAGACCTCTAAATCAGGAAGATAATCAGGCTCCACAACCAACAGTGTCCCCTCATCTCATCCTATTTTCCAAAGAGCCCTTCCAAGGTGGTCCATGATTAATTGAGAGTCTTACGAGAAGATATGTGAAAAAGGACATCAGAAGAAATAAGACTGCAAATTGCTCTGAGTGTTTCATCCATTCGATTTAAGTACTTGGATTTTTCTATGGATGATGTCATTTATGTATCTATATTCAAGGTTAACATGTACAATCCTCTGGTTCAGAGATGTATGGCTATTTTCTCCTTCCTTGCAAAGTAGTTGTAAGGTGTAAGAATGAATTCTTTTTGGAAATTCATCTTTTCGTTGTCTTCAATCTTTTGTACCTACAAAACAATTTGGTGTGGATTTTGCTTAGAATTCTGTCAGCTCTGATACCATGTAAATGTGTTGAACTTGCACAGAATAGATCTAGCTAGAAAATACAACACGCATTTGCAGAGAGAAATTAAGAAAGAATAAGAAGGATAGAAAGAATTCTCATTAATCGTTGTGAATAATGAATAATTTACACATGATATACTCTGTATAAATCAATGAATGCACACTGGAGGAGAACCAATGCGCCATAGTGGTGGTCTAGAGTGATCTGGACACACACCAGCAGTTACGGGAGTGAACTGCCACCTATCTATTCTCGCAGGTGGTTACGCGAGTGAACTACCACCTAGTCTAGTCTCTTAGGCAGTTACGAGAGTGAACTGCCACCTAGTTGAGTTAACTAGTCAACTGGTCTTCAGTTAACTGACTGAACAGAGTGTAGTGAGTAGATCAATGAATCAAGGGTAATGCACCATTCTATTGATGATCCCAAGGCAAGTGCGCATTAGCATGGTGATGATCCCAATGTTGCATGGTGACAAAACCAATACAACATCTAAACTTAACTCAACTAGTCAAACTGAAGTGTCAAATGAAAGAGAATATTCTCCAAGTGGAATATTCTCCCGTAAAATATAGGAGACTGGATAATGACTAATTATGACTAATGAACAAGGAAAAACCTTAGGAAAAAGAAAGCACGGGTGTGTGTGAAGTAACTCCAACAGTACCTATGTAGGCCATTGTGGTGCTTCAAAACTAGGTGTCGCTTAGAGTCTTTAATACCAAGATTTGTGTGTAAGGTATGGAAGATGTTCATGTAATATAACACTATCCGGTTTCTCTCATGACACAGAGTTATCTATATCATGCACTAGTCATCATGGTTTCCAACATGGTATTTTTTCTCCTTAAGGGCATCAACAAAATCCTCCCAAGTGGGACCTGGCCAAAAAATTGCAAACTCATCTTCGACATGTTTCCCATAGTAAGTCTCCCACCAATATCTGACATGGGGAAGGGCCTTAATGAGTGTGAAGGTGATTTTTTCACTATTGTAAATATTTTGGACAGAGAAATAACCCTCTAGCAGAATTAACCATTTTTCCAAAGCAAATAAATCTATCTAGCCTTTAAATAAAGGAATATCAAAGTTAACTTGTACCTTAAAGGGTGTCTCACCTCCGAAGTGATCGGTGGTTGAAGGTGCCTCCATTGATTTTGGAAGTTGTCGAAGGATCTGGGTGAAATTTTCCATCATCTCGTTCCTCTATCATGTGAGGGCTTCCTCGACCAACAATTTGATAGGATATCCTACTCCGTCGTCCATGTTTTCTTCCACCATGGGATGTTTCTTGGTCAGGAAAGAGAAATTTTCCTTAATTTAAATAATCTCGAGACCCAACTCTCTATACCCTGACCTCGGTGGCAACATGTGTTGATTAATTGGGTTGGTTGTCATTGATTTCAACCCTTGAATAAAGTCCGATAGTGAATTCTGGTAGCACAAAGGTTTGGGTAATGGAACCAAATTTGTTTGATGTATAATAGTATGAGTTTTGATATATTTTCAGGTAAGAGTATTCTATATGGATAGTACATGTCATGCCATTTCTAATCATATGTGGAACGTCACATAACTCCTCTCGGTTTGAGATTTATGGCCTTATGAAGTTGGAGGACCCTCATATGTTGGCTTGAAGTCCCAAAAGGTCAAAGAAGTCAAAGTGCTTGCAAAGAAGAAATTATTTAAATAATAAAGTGACGTGACAAAGTCAAAGAGGATTATTTAAATAATAAAGTAAAGTGACAAAATCAAAGAGGATTATTTAAATAATAAAGTGAAGTGACAAAGTCAAGGAGGATTATTTAAATAATAAAGTAAATGGAGAACTTTCTAATTATGGAAAGTGGTTATAAGAAGGTTAACCCTAAAATGAGGAAAATGGGTTAAGTGTTTGTTATCGGACTAATCGGTAGGTGCGGACACTAACAGATCTCCCTAGATCCATCTGGATCTAGAACAAAACAGGACAGGACATGACTCTTTCCCTAAATTATGACCATTGAATTAGCTAGTAGTGAGGAACAAGTAACATACCTTTGTATCGCTTCCTAGGGTCTCTGTTGCTCGTGCTTCACTCTGGTGCTCTCATGAGGTCAAGACCAAGACAACACAAACCAACCAAAGTGAAGATAGCAAAATATATTCAATTGTCAACTTATGTGTATGATCAAGGAATTACACAATAAAGTAAGAATGACTTTATGGGAAAAGGACATGTCGTTGTATCATATTAATTGAAAGTAGAAGATACAAACTGATCGCTTTGATGTCGCAAGATTCCTTTCGGTGGATCTTGGTTCCAACACACACACTTGCTCGATCCTTGTATGAAGAAGATCCAATCCCTCTTGATAGACTTGCTAGAGTCTCCAAGCTCCTGTTCAAGCTAGGTCCTTCACACAATTCTTTCACCAATTCTCCAAAGAATCTTGCTTAACCTTTTCCATGACAATTCCATCAATATATAGGAGAGGATGAGATGGTTACTTAGATAAGAATGATCCCACGGTATCAGGGAAACAAGTACAAAGATAACCATTCGAATGCCAACCCATTCTCTAGAAGATTCCCTTCTAGAACCATCAAGACTTCATATTTTTCCAAGCTTTAGAACAAGTTTTCACCCTAGCTATGTAGCACAGTGCGAGAATTTCGCACCCTAGCTTAAGGAAGCCTGCGAGAATGGGTCATTCTCGCATCCTAGGATATTAGCAACCTACGAACTCTCTTCAAAAATATGTTTTATGGGAAGAGATGAATGTCACTTTTCTTAGGAGAAAGTTCTCATGAGGAGCTTGAGTACACCATCATCAATACACCATCAAGATTGACCAAAATCATGGGTAACAGTGTTCAAGTGGCTATTGGATGCATGGACAAGTGGAAAATTGGGCAAATTTGGACATAGGTGACTATGTGGACAAACTAGCTATGTGGACAAAGTGGCCTAGAAGATGCTTCTAAGGAAGATACTTGGAGAGTATAAATAAGAGGCAAGGCTCTCTCATTTCAAAGACACTTGAGCATATTGAATATCTACAGGTGACTGAGGTACTGGATCCTCATGGTTGAGGAGAAATGAATTTTTGAAGATGGCAAAATGAATTGAAGAAGGAAGTATAGGTCGGCCCTGAAGATAATTAAAGAAAAGAATTACAAAATAAGAAAGTGTCAAGTCGGCCCTAATGTTAAAAGGAATTGACATAAAGTGTATAAATACATACTATTATACATTCATTTTATACACACAAGTTTGTTAATGAATAAGGAGATATAAGTCGAATTTAAGAGGAAATATGAAGTAAAGAATGTTGGATTACTGAGAGGGGGGGTGAATCAGTAATAACGTAATTATAATCCTTTTTCTTCAAATGTTATATC
>JASDQU010306552.1:111271-121402 GCA_032191745.1 Picea mariana | reverse complement strand
GGGGGGGGGGGTTCCCAGTCAGTGAAATAAATGCCCAGGAGTCTCTAAATTTGCCCTCGTTGTAAACAAAATGTCCAGGGATCCCTGAATTCACTCGAGCAAGGGATAAAACACTCAAGTAGAATATAACACACCCAAGGGTTTGTAAAATTTCCCAAGCAGTAACCAAAATGTCCATCAATCAAAAGAACATTATGTATAGCATGTGGGAAAAGAATAAACTAGACAACAATCCAAAATGTGGCCTAGAGGAGGAGATACGATTTGTGGGTGAGTAGAAATCAACCAACAAGATGGATATTTATGTAGCTTTCATGCCACAATACAATAATTCATAAAAACAACTCAAACATTCATTGCACATAACATATAAGAATTTAAACTAAGACAGGAAAAACCAGAACCAATTTATTATACTCAAAGTATTCATTACAAAGATGGTGATTTATGCATGCTCAAAATTTAATGCATTGTTACTCACCAGGAAACCCAAATTGCAGATAACCATGGCTTTGGGACACCTTTGCTCGGTGTGGACAGGCTTCTTGACTCCTTCGTCCATTTACTTTGAGCAGGTTTCCTTTCGAGCTCGTATATCTTATCCTTTAAAAAAATTCCCCCAATTCTATTTTCGTCTCTCGTTGATCTCCTCACTTCAGTCTTCATTATTTTAATGGATTCCTTTGGAAGACCAACCATCATAATGGTTCAATTCCACTTCGAAAATTGCCAAAAATACAAAAATATGATTACAAAAAGAATGATAATCTTATTAAAAAAAGAATGAGGATCAGTGATCTTAGGAAAGGGGAAGTTTGTTAGGGTGGAAAATCTAGCCTAGAGAAAGAGAAGTTGTAGGGAGAGAATTGTACACAGGTGTTCACACAAGTATTATGTACATATACGTGGGTTACAAGTTGGCAGAGTTGCGTATGTATGAGGGTTGCAGGTAGGCACAGTTGTTGGACAGTTGGTTTGGACAATTGGTTGTCATTGATGTCAACCCTTGCAAATTGATGTCAACCCTTAGAGAAGTCTGAAATCCCTAGATATGTGATTGAGATAGATGGATAGTTAGTTTTCATTGATGGAGTGGTTGATGTCAGTGTATGTGTTGGGTGCATTTGATGAAATCTACATGTAACCTTGAAGGTATGTTCATGGAACCCACAGTTGATAGAGGAATAAAGACATGAAGGTCAATGTATTTACAAGTAGACTATCATAGATGGATAGTATGTGTCATGTTGTTTCCGGTGATAGGTGGTATGTCACGTGGTTCCTCATGGTTCAGGAGATATGGCTTTGTAAAGATTGCAGGACCCTCAAGAATAATCTAGAATCTCCTAGAAGGTCAACAAGAAGTCAATTATTCTAGAAGCCTCTAACAAGTATTCAAGAAGTTTGCTAGTCAAAGTAGTTGCAACAAGAATTTGATTATGGGTGAAGTAGTTGTAACAAAGAAATTATGATTTTATTAATTATGGGTAAAGTAGTTGCAACAAGAAAGTACAGGTT
Organism: Picea mariana; assembly: GCA_032191745.1. Taxonomy (NCBI): domain Eukaryota; kingdom Viridiplantae; phylum Streptophyta; class Pinopsida; order Pinales; family Pinaceae; genus Picea; species Picea mariana. Next base: position 119,884 of record JASDQU010306552.1, on the reverse strand, counting down.
GACACTAAAATTAAGAAAAAGGGTAAAGAGTTATGACCCTAAAATTAAGAAAAATGGGTAAAACAGTTATGACCCTAAAATTAAGAAGAAGAAAAAAGGTAAAACAATTATGACCCTAAAATTAGGAAAAAGGGTAAAACAATTATTACCCTAAAATTAGGAAAAGGGGTAAAACAGTTGTAACAAGAAATTAATTAAGGGTAAAGTTGTTGAAAAAAAGTTAAATGGAAGAGTATAAATACACATCGAGAGTCTATCATTCTCACACACAAGTTCATTGAATATATATCTAGTGAACGCTTGATCTATTGGCGAATATGAGGTAGCAAGGATGAGGTAAAGTAAAGGGGATTCTTGTTCCAAGTTGCATCAAGGTATGATTATGCAGCAAGGTTGTCACAAGTTATGAGGTATGTCATTGTGTAAGTTTTGAGGGTTATAGTAAACATAGGGAAAACCTTAGGAAAAATAATTCCTAGATATGTGTGAAGTATCTCCAACACCCCCCCCCCCTGAACATCACTATGGTGAAAATAAAGAATGAGTCCCGACAAGGAGGCAATGTTAGGTACCCAAATACAAAAGATACACTAAAATAAACGAGGAAAGAGGGAAAACCTCATGGGAAAAAACCCCTCTCAAAGTACAATGTATGTAAAAATAAGAATTGACAGTTGTTAGTAAATTGTGTCATTCACACCAAGACGACTACGTAGAGAATGGAACTTTTGCTTAGTGAAGGTCTTGGTGAAGATTTCTGTAGTTTATTATGTTGAAGGATATAACTATAGGTCAATGATCCCCTCGTGTACTAATTCTCGAATGTATTTCATGTGGATCTCAATCTGCTTCATCCTCTTCCTCTAAACTAGATCTCTATAGAACTTCAGAGTGCTCTGGTTGTCACACCAGATGATGATCGACCAGTGATATTGAATTCCCAACTCATTGAAAAAATTTTGTAGCCACATAGCCTGAATGGTTATGTTAACGACCCCTCTTTACTCTACCTCGGCTGAAGATAGAGAAATAGCAGCTTTCTTCTTGCTCTACCAATAGATAGCCCTGGAACCAATACTGAGTGAGTAACCATATGTGGACTTGCGATCAATGCTATCGTCAGCCAAGTCAGAATCAGTGAACCTAATGAGGTCCAATGTAGAGTCTATTTCATAGTGAATCCCAAAGGTGATGGTGCCATGTACATATAGAAGGATACGCTTTGCAACCTTCCAATGTAGCTCATGTGGCTCCTGCATGAACGTGGATACTACTCCAACTGCATAGGAGAGGTCTAGTTTGGAGTGTGTGAGATACAAAAATCTCCCCACTAGTTGTATGTACAGTGTGTTATCCACCAATGGATTGTCCCCTCCATCCTCAAGTTTGAATCTTGATAGGAAAGGAGTCGAGGCAGACTTGTAGTCTATCATGTGAATTCTCTCAAGGAGATCTCGTGCATACTTGGCCTGAGACAGTTTGATTCCTGATGCATCATGAATGATCTCGAGTCCAAGGAAGAAATGTAGCAGACCCATTTCCTTCATCAATAACCTATCATGAAAAATCCTCTTGACTATAGCAATCATTGAAGTCGAGCAACCAGTGATCAGCAAATCATCAACATAAAGAACTAGGAGTAGAAGTGAATCAGTCGTCCTGAGCATGTAAACATCTAGGTATGACTTACAACGTACAAAGTTCTATGACAGCAGGTAGGAGTCCATCTTGTCATACCATGCCCTCGAGTCCTTCTTGAGGCCATAAAGAGACTTTTTCATTCGATATACCAAATATGAATCCCGCATAAATCCCTGGGGTTGCTCCATATATATCTCATCAGAGAGATATATGTGAAGAAATTCATTCTTCGGAGAGATCTATGTGAAGAAATACATCTCCTCCCGCTTGGCTTCATGTTTCTACAAGATTTCCTGCGAGGTGTCATTTACAGCTGCGATGATGAAGTCAGAGTCATCGACAGTGAGCATAGTCTGCATCTTGGTCAGGGTGGCTCTAGATTTCTTTGGGGAAGAGGGTTTCGGGGAAGAAACCTTCCTCTTCTACAAGGGATCAGCCTCATCTCTAGACGGTGTTACTTTTCCTTTCTTCTGCTCATATTATTTTCCATTTATCTCTTTTACTTCGTCATCACCCCCTCGGCTAGGTGATACTGAAGCAGTTTTTTTTATGCACTTCTTAATTCTTGGACTTATGTGGTCTTCTTCCTTTGTTGGTTATGGGTGTGTCATGTTCTTTGTGAGTGGCCTCCGAGCTATCAAGTTTGGGTTCAAACATCTCTAGAGGATCAGTGAGGATAAGGAGGTATGTTGACCAGTCCTTAGTTATCTCCTTGAGGTCCTCTTCTGTGAGATTGTAGTACGACTGAAGTAGTACGACTGAAGCTCCTCCTTATGCTCGTCTGCTTGCGCAGTGATATAGATGAAGTATGGATCTGCGTGGAACTTCATGAGGGGTCAAAATCGTTGTAGGGTGTTTGGCATCATGCGAGGTTCATCTTCGATAGCCCTCTTCAGTTGGAGATAATATGTGTGAAAGACTGTGTCTGAATGCCATTGTTTTCCCATATCGCTCGAGTACCATAGCGTGGTGAACTTTGCAACAAGTGGTTCAAGCGGCTCAATGTCCGGGAAGGTCACACCTTTCGGCATCTCCCAAGAAATAAACGTGATGAGGATCAAGAGCCATCTAAAGTGGAACTCGTATCCCTGATCATGTGCTTCACGGCAGTCTAATTCTAGCTAATTAACTAGGTACTTTGCCCAGTTCATCTGTAGGCCTTCCACGCATTTCCCTGCGAGGTCAACGACAAAACCTGTGACCTGCGTGGGTATGTTCTTCCTTACTATCTTTCTTGAAATTAATTGGCATGCTAGGCACATTGCGCCATTCTTAATGGAAGCTACCTTGTAGCCTCGCGTCCCCTTCTCAACATCACCGTAGGTATCCTTGATCTTTTGTGCTAATGCGTGATCTGTTGCTTTCCCCAAATAGAAGTCCTGTGGGTTGGGTCCTTCCATACTTAATCCCATGATCCTATGGATCAGCGTCGGATTGACTGTGATACGTCAGTCTATCCATAAGTAGCTGCCATGGTAACATGAGAGTATGAGCTTAACACGGGCGTTAACCTCCTGGTGCTTTCCAAAGTGTGGGATTTTCATTACATTCAATGGGGTGGACTGCATGAGGTTCATCATCCATGGTTGGGGTATTATTTTCAAGTTCTTTCCCTTCCTCCTGGTCAAGTATTTATGTGGGGCGAGCATACTATGGTTCTTGCACTCTCCTAGGTTGAATTCACTGAACTTCAACGCTGTGGTTTTGTCATGTTGCGCTCTAACTCCGTGTATCCCCTTCAAGAGGTACACAGTAACCATGGTGTAATCAAAATCTCTTGGCACACTATCGCAAATCACCGCGTCGACCAAAGGTGGGATGTAGTCGGGTAATATGGTCGAGATTAGCTTCATATTTTCTAGGTCATCTCTATGCTTGGTTCTCTTTTCTATGACAAATCGGGATGGTCCAGATCCACGAGCGGTCGAAGGAGAGGTTTGTACTCCTCTCATCGATGATGCTTGTACACCCACATACATAGACATTACTCTTTCAGTCATGAGTTCGACGAGTACCTCCTTTAAAGACTCTTCAACTGCACTAAGTTCTTCGAACATACATGCTCGTGGTTGAATATCTCGGGTTTGAAGAGTAACTACTCAATGCAATGGGACGGATGGTGATATCTCGATGATCACTGTGTGAAATCAACTGATCTGCAGGCTCAGATGATCACGTTTGGAAAAAAAATTCTCAATGCAAGGCTCGAAGGAATAAGTAAATAACTAGGCAATGGATCTTCCCAACGAGCGAGAAGCGTTCATTAATTCGATTATGTCCATTACGGCATGGTCCCAACGGTCTGATGGCGAGCCTTCTGACCAAAAATGTCGTTCTACCCATTCGGGGCATCATTCTAACGGTTATACTGTTTCCAATGGCTATATTGATACACCATGGCAAAGTGCCATGTGGCGTTGTTCTGCTATCCCGGCGAAGTTCCAGTTTTGAAAATTTTCCTTGTGCGAAGTTCCCTCTAGAACCTTCTATAACTTTTTTATCTTTGATCTCTTCTTACTTAGTTTTCTAGCCTTTTTTCCAGTGAGCTTTGTCTCGGTGTTCTTCTTTCCATTCTAATTCTTATCTCCTCTTGGCATAGTAACTTCGCACTGTTGAGATTATTTCCTAGGATTCAGGGGCAATACTTCTTCTCTATTAGGGGTAGGTGCTTCAGTCTTCTGTGAGTCTTCTTGTGTTCTTTCAACTTCAACATCCAAGTTTCTTATTCTAAATAGCTTCGATCTGTTCTCTTATTCTTCAATCAAGTGTGTGATCCTCCTAGTCATGAAATCTTTTAATTCTTGCTTTTTCTTCTCTAAGACTTCTTATTCTTTACTTCTGGCATGATCCCTTTCAATCCAAGGTTTTCTTAGTAATATAGCAAATGGGGCGTTGTTCTCAATAAATTTAACAACCTCAAAATCTTCTTCTGTCGATGTTCCATGAGTATTCATAGATATCTGGGTAAGTCTTCCACATAGGGATATCATCTTTCCTCTAAATTATCCTATTCCCCCTAATGAAGGAATCATAGAGGGATTTCCTAAAGTTTCCCAAGTTCTTTTTGTCATCATTTTCACCTGTGTTTCTTCATCCAAAACACAGTTAATGTCAAAGTCTCCTATTCTTGCTTCTGCGTACTCTTTTTCTTTGAAGATCTCTGATAAGTTGATATTTTGATGGTCATTCAGGGTTTCTTTCATTTGTAGCAATACAGTTTCTGATTCTTTTTAGAATTCCACCATGGTCTTAGTGCCATGGGTTTATTTCATTTGTATTCTCAGTTCACAACGCAGCGAAACCCTAACAACATATCAGCGCAGTATTCACACAGATCCAATAGATTCAAGTACTAAGCATACAAATAGAGATCAGATCTAGCATTCATTCTCATTATTCATCATTAAACTATCATATCAGATTCATCTATCATCTAACATCGCACTAAGCATTGAATTATATAAACAAAAGAACAACCAAAAGCACAAATCATTCACAACATAGGATATATTCTTGATTTTTTTAATGACAAAATCATAAATATTTCATTCACACATTCGTCAAACACTTAGCAACCTAGAGATAATTGTCTTCTTAAATTTTATAAATGCATACCCACATTCAGAAATTTCTATAAGCAGAAATACACATTGTTAAGCAAAATATGCAGTGGAAATGCACAATGGACAGCAACCCATAACTCATAGAAATTTAGGCAACTGCCAGGGAAAACCCCAATGTGGGGAAACCCAAAGAGAGAGAGAAATCTTATTATTTTTCTTTAGGAAAGTTCATAACAGCATCAATAACACTTTTTCAGCCAAGATAAATACCTCTTACAGCACAAAACTATCCCCCACAAATCTGTCTTGAAAACCGTGCCACAGTCCGTACAGCTGTACGGATTTGCTGAAATTTGGCACCTTGAAATTCATGCCACAATAGGCTGTTGTACCTTCTCTTATATACAGTCGTCCTCCTTCAGAATATTCTTCAAGGATGCCTCGAAAACCATGCCCAAGCTTACCTCGATTTTCATGCCTCAAGAATGTTGTTGTATGGCCTGTACGGATCGGTACAGTACGGCCTGTCCCAGCAAATAACACTGCTGCAAATCAAAATAGAAAAAATCCTCCTTGGGATTTTCACCCTATCTCTCTTGGGAATCATGCCCTTCTTGATGTTCACTTTCCTCTCTCAAGCAATCTCTCAACTTCTCCTCTCGTCTTCTCTGATGTGTCTTTCTCACATCCCTAAGCATGTATATGTACTTTTCTCTTTTCCCAAGAAACCCTAACTTACATAACCAACTCAATCTAATGGCTATCACAAGTCTAATCTGACGGCTCATATTTAATGCTCCTCATTAATTACAAAATAAGTAATAAATGCTCATTAAATACTTTTTGGGTCCCACAACTTAAAAACACTTTAAGATATAAAGTACATTCACTTTATAAAATCACTTTATTTAAAAAGTCACTTTACAAATAAAACATGTCTAAGAATTATGACTTTATGTCCTCCCCATGACAAAACACAAAAACATGAATGAGGACATCCCTTGTTATATTTCAACACTCCCTCTTAATGAGGAATGTACTCATTTCCATCTCCATCATCTGGTCCCATCATATTGTGCTCTGTAGAAGTTCCCTCTGAACCTGGAACCATCCGCAACACCTACACAGAACTCGAACTAGAATATCTTCTCCTGGCAACCTCCCGGAACCCTGAGCTCACTTCATCTTGAGCATTGGTTCGATCAACCTGTCTGAGCCTTCTACCAATGCTCAGAAGAGACTCGCTCTCTTCTCTCGGAATGCAAGACTGATACCTTGGCGCCACCATAGTCTCAGAAGCCTCCTCACGCTCCTCATCCGACGTTGAATCACACATCATAGGTTGTCCTCTCAACATATACAACCTATCCACCCGGTTACCAATCAGTTGCAGCTCTACCGGATCCACTCCCTCTCTATAGATAAAGACATGGTTCCTCTTGAGCAATACACAATATCCTACATCCTGCAAGGCTGAGACTGAGAGTAAGTTAACACTCAACCCTGGAACAAAGAGAACTCCATCAATCTCCAAGAGTACCCCAAACTCGAGTTGGAATCTAACATTCCCAACTCTACATACATCTCTCGCCATACCACCTTCATTTATCACCTGTAAGCCAGGACCAATCTCTATGAAGTCTGGGAATACTCTCCAGATTCCCGTCATGTGGTTAGAGGCTCCGCTATCCACAACCCATCTGACATCACCTCTGAATCCTCCGCTGTCGACACTAGAAACTAGGGTAATGAAAGAAAATTCCCTATCGAACTTTGAAGCAAAGTCCTCTATGGCTACTATAGCAGCTGTCTCAGGCTCCTCTGACTCCTTCTTCTTCTTCTTCCTCTCAGGACATTGAGAGGCAAGGTGCCCCAACTTGTTACAACAAAATCATCTGACTTTACTCAAGTCCCTTGTAAAACTTCCTTTCTTCTTTCTCTTTGCCACAAGAGCAACATTCTCATCAACTCTATCTGTCTTTTGATCACTGCTCTAAGATATTTCCCGAATCTCCTCCTGAATGAAATCACCCCACAGTCTGCTCCAATCTGGTAGATGCTCACGACCCACCACGCACTTCACGAAGACTTCCCAATCTTTGGTGAATCCATTTAAGGCTATCCTCAACAACTCAGAATCTGAAATGACCTCTCCAACAGCTACCAACTCATCTTTAACTTGAGCCACCTGGGTAAGATAAGAAGAGACACTCTCCTCCTTACCCATCTTGGTATCATGCAACTTAGCCTTCAAGGTCATCTTCTGGTTCTCGTTCTTTGCCTCAAACAAGTTTTTAAGTGCATCCCACATTTCCTTGGCAGTCTTTTTCTCATTCAAGTGTGGGATAAGGTGATCCTTCACCCCATCCAAAATAATCCTCTAAGATTTAGCTTCCTTGACCTCATGCAAGTCCAAAGCAACAGGATCTACTGCAGGAGCTGCTACAATAGAGATGACATATCTATAGATCTTTTTCTTTTTTAGAACGGCTGACAAACGAACCTTCCACTACAAGTAGTTGTAAATGCCATCCAACCGATCCTCATATCTAATGCTTGCAGCCATATTCCCTGTCACAACTCAAGGAAAACAATCACACCCTTTTGCCCAAATATCACACTGCCCACTATCAGAGACAAAGCTCCGATACCATGTTGATTTTTTTAATGACAAAATCAGAAATATTTCATTCACACATTTCGTCAAACACTTAGCAACCTAGAGATAATTGTCTTCTTAAATTTCAGAAATGCATACCCACATTCAGAAATTTCTATAAGCAGAAATACACATTGTTAAGCAAAATATGCAGCGAAAATGCACAATGGACAACAACCCATAACTCATAGAAATTTAGGCAACTGCCAGGGAAAAACCCAATGTGGGGAAACCCAACGAAAGAGAGAAATCTTATTATTTTTCTTCAGGAAAGTTCAGAACAGCATCAATAACACTTTTTCAGCCAAGAGAAATACCTCTTATAGCAGAAAATTGTCCCCCACAAATCTATCTTGAAAATCGTGCCACAGTTCGTACAGCTATACGGATTTGCTGAAATTTGGCACCTTGAAATTCATGCCACAATAGGCTGTTGTACCTTCTCTTCTGTATGGCCGTCCTCCTTTAGAAAATTCTTCAAGGATGCCTCAAAAGCCATGCCCAAGCTTGCCTCAAGAATGCTACTGTACGACCTGTACGGATCCGTACAGTATGGTCTGTCCCAGCAAATAACACTGTTGCAAATCAAAACAGAAAAAATCCTCCTTGGGATTTGCACCCTAGATCTCTTGGGAATCGTTCCCTTCTTGATGTTCACTTTCCTCTCTCAAGAAATCTCTCAACTTCTCCTCTCGTCTTCTCTGGTGTGTCTTTCTCACATCCCTAAGCATGTATATGTACTTTTCTCTT
>JASDQU010306552.1:0-34120 GCA_032191745.1 Picea mariana | reverse complement strand
GGCTTACCAGACTCATCACTGTTTTGCTGCATTTCGTTGCTCTGTCTGCTTCATTTCCTTTCTGCACACATCACTTGCGCTGTCTGTTCTTCCGCTTTTTATTCTCTATGCGCCATGTCCATTCACAACACAGTTCCTCTTCTGTGCTATTCAGCTGCTGCACTCTTCTCCTTCTTCACACATGAATCACCTTCACCAAGAACAACCATAGCAAACTCCAACAGCAACAGCAACTCCATCTCTTCTCTGTACCATGTATTTATAGCTTTTGTGCACCTTCTGCATGCAATGTTCGCAATGCCTCTACATGCTGACTCCGCCCTGTTATCCTCCACCTCTCGAGTGCTCTGTTTGATCATCATCGTGACTCTTCAACTTCTCTGGTGGTTCGCCCCATGTGTCCATCATCACTGTATGTTATATTGAGATTCCTCAGCCTCTCTGGCAGTTTGAGACTCTTCGTCTTCTCTGTGACAGTCGAACTCACCTTCTCTGTTTCAGTTACAGGCCTCAATTCTCATCAGCTGTCAATCGCCTCTACGAACATCTTCATTCCTCTCAGAGACTCTTCACCTCCTCTGTCAGTCATCCCGAAGTGTCTTCACATCCTCTAGTAGAAACCATCAATGGTTTCTAGCAGTTTCACTGTGTCGTGAAATAGTAGCCCTTAGATCTCCTTCAGGTTAATCTACGTCGTTGGATGAGATTTATTAATCTTGCCTTTAAATCAGGTTTCGGCATTTCGGCATTTCGGCATTCCTGTTGCATTTTGTTCTTGCCTCTCCAAGTCACGATCCCCAAAAACGAGCTTGGTTGCTCTATCTCTTTCCTCCATCTCTTGCTGATGTGTCCAAGGGCTGTGACCACAGCCTTATGCATAAGGCGCTTTCGCGATTTCGCATTTTGCGATTTTCGACACTATGCTTCGTTGACCCCAAGTCAATGAAATTTTGATCACTTGCCACATGTCCTGTGATTCCATGGTCCAGATCTAATCTTGATTCAATGGCTATGATTGAATCGTGATTTCACGATTTCAGCATTCTTGATCCATTGAGTTCTTTGCCTCTCTATGTCGCGATTCGCGAAACTCTGATATGGAGTTTGACCAATGATCCAGATCTGATATCTATTCAACGGCTGCGATTAAATCGCGATTTCGCATATCGCGATATCGGGATTCCTGATGTCAATAATCTTTGACATGTCCAACTCTTGATCCTCGATGCCTCTCCATTGACTGGAATCAACGGTCCAAATCAAAGATTGATCTGACGGCTAAGATTACATCGTGATTTCGCATATCGCAAAATCGGGATTCCTGTGGTGAATGTTCTTTGACAACTTCAACACTCGATCGTCAAAACTCCGACATGGAATGGAATCAATGGTCCATATTTGATCTTGATTCAACGGTTGAGATTTAAGTCACGATTTTGCATATCACAAAATTGGGATTCCTGTTGCATTGTTTCTTTGACATCTCCAATACGCGATCCTCGAAACTCCATCATGGTGTAAGTCTGTCGATGTCACATGTGTTAAATAACTGCCACGTGTCACCTTGATTCGTGACTTACATGTGCTTGGCATGTTGAATTGGTCTGACACTTGTCATTACCTGGTTGTGCCACATGTTCCTAGCTGACGTGGTCTGCTGACGTGAGTCGGGTCGACGGTCTAGATCACATCTTGATCTGACGGTTCAGATTCAGTTGGGATTTCACACATCGCGATTTCGGGATTCTTGATGTCAATATTCTTTTACATATCCAACTCTCGATCCCCAAAACTCCGACAAGGAGTCGGATCAATGGTCCACATAACCCCCTGAGATGGATGGTTCTCCTGCTTCTGGGATTTGTGAACCCTCTACTCCTTGCACTTTTAAAGATCGTGCAGGTTTTCCTCGATCCAACGGTGGTCGAATACTGCGCTCAGATCTAACGCCTGAGATCTATCCTCCGGATCTACATGCTCTTTTTGTCTTCATTCAGATCTGACAGCCCTCATGCTGTCAGGAATTTTGGATGGGATCCAACGATCAGAAATTCTTCTCCGGCCTTCGATCATTTTGTCAATGTTGCGTTGCCTTCGATCATTCGATATTCCTGGACTTATCTTCTCTTTGCCTGTTGATCCTCGCTGCTGTACTCAAGCCATCATTACTGTTGTACTTGCCATCAATGACAAGCTTACGCTGCCTGTAAAACATACCAAACATCCTCTACACTATCTCTTCCGATCTTATCGAGGTTTCTCTGCATCTTCTTCCCAAAATACTTATGGTGCCCATCTATTACATTCTTCCTATATTCATGCCATCTTCATTGTTGTAATTACCATCAATGACAAGCATATTCTACCTGTTAAACATTTCCAATAGAATTGTACCCTGTATAAAGTGCATAACATCTTGGGATGAAAGCACCAAAATGTTCTCCAAAGGCCATGTCAAGTGCACTCAAGTCAGTCAAAACAATGGAATTAAGTAAAAAAAGCAAACACAAGCTATATTATTCCTAAGAATCATATACAGTAATCCATCATGTAATACAAAATCCAAATGAACAACCCTCATTGGGTATCCCCTTCAAACTTCACACAAGCCCAAGACATTATGCAATTTGGAAATTTTAGGTATGGGAGGGCCATCAAAGGAACCTATTAGGTGTGTTAGTACCCAAGTAGAGAGATATTTCCCAAAATAACCAATCAGAGATATGTAATGAATGTGAAGTGGCCATGGGGTTTACTTCTGGGCATGTAGTCATTAACATGAAAGACAATTATGGACTCACCTCCGTGAGTGCCTTTGTATAGGGTGTTCTTGGATATTGATTTACCCTTTCCTTGGCACTTTTTTCATTCTAAACCCCTTTTATTTTTCTTTTTTATTTTATTTTTTTATATGATTTGTGAGTCCCCTTAAAAAGGTTTCGAGCATAACACTTCCTTTGTTGTTATTCGTGATATATTCAAGTCCTTTTTGATAGATGAATGTGTTTATTCAAATTATAACTAGGGTCGATCACCATTAATGAGGGGGCAGAGCTCAATTGTGGAATTATGGATTTTAATTGTCCTAATTATACCATTTCTTTCTTTTTTTTCTAGATGCAATCTACCTCTAGGCCTTTATCACCTTAATCTCATAATAGAATGAGGTACATTGCTTTTTGGTGTACATGAAACCACATTACCCAAAATGTGGGAGAAAATAAGGATTCGGGATGGAAGAGTGGTAGGTATGATTGGAAATGGTATGTTATTGTTGACACTTGAATCCATCAGGATCGAAACGGTAACCTCACGAGGACATTAGTCCCCCTTCGTTTTTAGAGAGGTGGTACTCCTCTTGGACTAGAAGATATATCAGTAATATCTTGGATCAGGAGAGTGTTAAGAATCAAACCCTAAATCTTTATTTCTTGAGATTATGAAATAAAATGGTTCTTCAATAACCTGAGTACAATCTTTATATGCAGCAAATCAAAAGATTGAAGGAGGGCTTCAACATCATAATTAAATTGTGATCAGCATCACACACAATCTTCTTAACAATATATAAATACATCAATATCTTCTTCATAGGAGAGAATTATTTGATCATCTCAAAGAATTTTAATAGAGTATTGAAATCAAGTTCAAAAGATAATTTGATATGTCAACCTCAAAAACTTTATATTCTGAAAACAGGGTAACAAAGCAAAATCAAGATCAACCCCGAAGCAATTCTTTGTGGAATTTTATTTATAAAAGATGTTATTTATTAAAAAATATTTGAAATCCATATAGGTTTCTACAAATACTCCATGATCATATAAGAAAATAAGAAGAACATTCAACAACTCGGGCTTGTGCCCAACTCTAAGACTCAAGCATAAAACTATGAGAAGTGGTGTAGAAGAATATGTAAAACAAAAAAAATGGAGAAGATGGAGATTTATTTGTTTTGATTAGAATCTTGATTGTGTATCCATTGCTTAAATTTTTTATTCCTCTGATCTCTTTCCCTGTCCCTCTGACAATACTGATTATTGGGCCTTTGATGGAGACCCTCTTCTCTTTTTAAGTAGAGATTTCTAACTACTTGAGTAGTTAGGGTTTTTCTCCTTTCTTGAAATTCTCGTACAAGTTTATTCTAAAAATATTCCATTTAATTAGTGCCTCATTTAAATTATGTACATATCTAAAATGGCTCCCCTTCCCTCTTTAATAAAAGATTTTTTTTTACACTTGTATTTGCACAATTTAATTAATTTCCCACTAAAATAGGGTGACTGTAATTTACTTTTCTGGAAGTGAAGACCACATATTTAACCTTGTAAACCACTTCTTATGTGAATTCATCATCTCATCTTTCCAACTATATAAAATTTTCCCAAATCTGTCACCCGGATCTCAAGATATGAGCTCGTGAAGTTGAGTTGTCATGCAGGCCCATTAAAAATGCAGCTGACTGATATTTTAATTTATGAGAAACATTTATCAACTTTCAACATTTGAACCCTGCACCAACATCTTCTACGTCTAAATACCTTTCCAATGGTATAAATTTTGCGCGATTCTGACACCCAGAGCCCAAGTTATGGCCTCCGCAAGATCAACACTCAGCCATCGTCGATCAAAATTGATGGGCAAATCTTAGCCCTTGGATTGATTTTAGTGCGTCCCTTCATAAAAATTGACTTTTTGGTTTAAACGTCTATCCCACATGCATTGGGATATTATATTCTTCATAATATATAATACTAAGTGCTTGATAAATGTTGGTTTTTTATCTTAGCTATACCTTTAACATGATTTGACCCAGGTTTGGATCTATTGGGGATCCAACAAAGCCTCTAAAACTATTGGCCCTCCTGGTAAATTAGAAAGCAACATAGCGCACAGAGTGTATTGTATAGTATCACTAAAGATAGTCTTAATGGGTGACTGCAATGCTCAAATGCTTGCAGTCCAAGACTGAATGGGGATCTGTGAATTGCACGTTGTGAATTCTATATAATTATTAGAGCAATATACCATCATTCTCATTCATGCATGTAGCGTAATTAGATCCATTAATTCATTCATACATCATTCTAACATCTACTTATTGACAGTAAAAGGAACACAACCATTCAATCATATAACACAGGTGTTACCGTGGTTCACCCCCTCCTGGGTGACTTCCACAAAGATCTGGCTCTCAAGCTCTTTTATTATGCCAGTTCCAAAACAACAACGTCGCACGCTTTACAATTTGTATTCAGTTGGGTCGAGATCTATTATGAGGCAGACTAGATCGCACTAGGATCCTCAGCTTGTGATATAACCCTCAATATCTACTCTTCTAACCCTCTACATCTCAACATCTTACAAGCTTGGATCGGATTACATTCGTGTTACAGAATAGTAACTCCTTCTTACCTAAGTAACACTCAATAATCAGACCCTCTCCCCCACCTAGACCTCCTAGGTATCTATTTATATGTGTTTTTGGTGCATCTTCCATTACATTCTCTTACCAAAACCCTAACATAGTTAGGTATTCTTACATATTGGCCCTGAACTCTTTCCTCCTCTGCATGCGTGTTTTCCTTTCGTCCAATGCTTTTCCTGCCAGTTGTCTTTCTTTCCCATATTCTTGCATGCATGCCTCGCATGCCTCCCTACCAACTGTATTTCCTCCACATCGTGCCTTTTCCCCAAAATGGGCATGTTCCCAATAGGCCCCCAACACTGACATCGTGACTCGTCCTGAGTCACTACCTGACGTGTGCAGTTGTCACTGCCTGCTTCCTGCATCTGTTACTGCTTGTTGCAGTGCGTCATACATTTTTGTTATCCACTGGCACTACTGGAGAGCCTAACTACTCTTTTCGGCCATAGTGGTGACCACCTACTCCATGATAGGAGATTGTAAAATATCTCCTCCCTTGGACCCGACTTGTTCAATGCTCCGCTTAGCTACGTCGCTCTCCATGACCAGTTTCTCTGTCTTTTCTTGTAGGGGCTCCAACAACACCTGGCTTGTTGTCTTATGTGCTTACAACACTTTCTCTTCCAACTAAAGAGCCTTCATTTCGGTGGCAGTCTTGATCTTCTCCAGCAGTGACATTGTTTTATGTCGTTGCTTCACCTCCGATATTGTTGCGTGGAGTTTGTTTTCCTTCTCTTGTAGTTCTTGGAGGCTTCCATCCTCTAGGAGGTAAGTCCACAGTTGTGTGCTCTTTTCTAACAAATCAGTGACTATCTGTATGCTTCATATGATGTCCTCAGTAGTTGTTGTTTCCTCATCTTCTCGTTGTGCTCTAACTTCTGGGGGATTAGTGGGTGTGACACGTTCCTCCAACTCTTTAATTTTATCTTTATATTGTTGTATAGTTTGTTCTATCCTTTTCAACTTCTCTTTCAAAGACAATGCCTCCTCATTTGTCTTATCGAGAATGGCTTGAAACAGTATGTGGATATGAGTCTCCATATCCTCCACTTTTTGTTTCACTCTCTCTTTCCGTTGCACTTCAAGGTTGATGGATTCCTTCATCATTATGTTTTTTTCCTGGGCTACCTGTAGATTCGTCACATCCACTCTTTCTCTAGATTGAATCTCCTACGCAATGCTTACCTGAAGTTTATAGAGTGCCTTTGTAGGAATATTGGCCAATGCCACTTCCAATGCTTCAATGTCCTTTAGGGATTTCTGTGTTGTCTCTTCATCAAGAAACATCATTGCAGGCATGATGATGAAATTGGCACTCGCCTGCACTGCAAATTGCACTATTTCATGCACTGGCACTCCTTCCTTATCATGTATGGGTGTTTCTTTTGGTGTTTGTACTGCCCTGATCCTTATCTTCTCCAACACAGTTTTTAATTCTTGTACTTGATCGATAATTGCAGCTATGTGATTCTTTGCATTCTCCCACACCTTGGCCAGTCTTTCCTCGACTATTGTCACCACTAACTCCACATCATATGGGGTTAGTGATATATGGCTCAGTGGTTTATGGGCTTCGCCTTCTTTTGGCCACCACCAGTTTGATCCCCTAACCACTTCTCTTGAGTGTTTGATGGCTCAGGACTAGTGGGCCTCTAAGTATATCCAACAGTGGTTGGCCTTGTTTCTTTTGCTTCAGGAATCTCCTGGGTCCCTGTCCCTGGTTCTTCCTCCTCAAGGATCTCTTGTTTCCCTGTGCTTGTTTCTCTTGCGTGCACTTCTTCCATTGGATGTATTGGTGGTTTTTCTATGCACGGTGGAGCCTATGTAGGTCCCCTTGGTGGTTTGTTATGTGTTCTAGGTTTCTTCTTGGTTAGGGTGCTTCCACCCTCTTGACCTTTCACACTCCTATTTTTGGTTCTGGCCCCATTGGTGCCTATTTGGTGCACTGGGGCTGGTCTTCATTGCGTATGAGTTTTTGTGCTTGGTACTATGGTTGGAATTACTGATACCTTCCATTCTTTGGGCCACTCCTGGACCTCTCTTTATATTTCTTCCATCATCACACAATAGTTTAACTGTATCCATTCCTTAGCTTTGCCTCTCTTTGCTTACAGCCATAAGCTATGATGCGTTGCCCTGAATTTAGCAACTTGTCCAAACTCCTGGACAGTATCTGGTGAAATGCACCATGTATCCACAATGAGGTCTTAGATTTCAGTGAAATACCTCGCAAATATGTTTGGATTTGTCTTCTTTGTCTTCGGGTCTGCGCTGCTGCATAATGATATGCAGCGTGTTGCACCACACTTTCCTGGTCTCTTCAGATACTTACCGTAAACAGGTTCCTTCCAGCCAATGAGGCCAATGAGGATGAGTAACCATGAGTACTGGAATTCAATGCCCCAATCCTGTGTGTCCTTACAGTCCTCTAAAAATGAGTTCAATAGGTATGGGGCCCATCTCATTGAGCTCCCCTTTGCACATTTCATGACAGAGGCGACCACACCGGACGGTACTTCTTATTTGCGACGCTTGCACATCAATTTTCATCCGAGGAGTCTCATAGCAAAACTTGTCATAGGATCATTGATGTCATTGATCTTGATGCCCCTATTACTGCACTCTACACCATACTTGGCCTTGATCTCATATGAGATGGCCTTGGCTTTGGTTTTATCCTCCAGGTATTGTTCTGGATTTTCCCCATCTATGGGTAGCCCCGTGATTGCTTCGATGAGGTAAACAGTGATAGGCACCGGCTTATCCATCCACAAGATCCCTCCATGCACTCGTGCAATAAGTTACTTGAAGTAGGCGTTAATTTTCTTTCCCAAACCAAAATGTGGGAAAAATAGCAAGTTCATGATGTTAGTGTTATAGAGCCCAAGAATCCACTGTGTCGGCTCTAATAGTGGCATGCCTGATGAGCCTTCTCCCCTTCTTTCTAGATAATTTTTGGGTGTCAAGTCTGGAAATTTGGTGACATCCACCATGCCATGGTCAGAATACTTGATGGAATTCATTCGGTCGACCATATAATCATCTACGTGCACTCCTTTGGGAATCTTTGGTAGAACCAAGGTCCCTTCTACTTGTGGTTGTGACCCTCCTTGTGCGCTACTCTTAGCGTGACCCATTTGTTTGGCTTATGGGGATGAGGCCCCCACCTATGGTACATCCCCGTGTATTTTTGCATTTTCTTCTTCTAGTTCATGGCTCTGTGGCGCTAGACCCATGGCCTGTTTGGCCTATCGTGGCCCTGGTCCCCTCGATGTGCCAGATTCGGTTCTCTCTGTGTCCTCCTCCAGCTGCCCGACCTCCTGAACTGGGTTTTGTTCCTCCTCTATTGTCACAAGGTTTTCTTTGTACTTAGGCATGTGAAGTTCATCCATATCCACCACTATCAGTATCTCTTGCTCCATTGCGTTTGTCTCCCAAGAAGTACTTCTCGTGCTCTTGTCGGCTCTGCCCGATGCTCCAACTCGTGGTGGTGACATTATGACGAGATCTAGAATGTAAATATTTGAACTCCATGGATGCTAGATCGAAGTCTCACTTTATCACTCTTTCTCTTGGCTCTGCGTTCTTCTCCTTTGCAATTAACACAATGAATTCCTTTCCCCCATTTTTCTGACTTTATAGCGAGACGACGAAGTGACAACTATTTTGCACTGACAGTTGTCCCTTTTTCACTTTTTGTTGTGTGTCCTGCACGTGGCAACTTCATACTTATTAACTGCTATCCTATGCACCATGTTTTCAGACTTTTCCCTTTCCGTTGCACGAAGTTCTTTACCTATGCATACGGACTTATGTGTGTTTGTCACAATTTCAACATCTACTTCCAGTTACCACCTGAATTCCACAACCATCATTTTCCGAATTGTCGTGTTTTCCGACCATTGGTCCTTTTTCTCGTGCATTGGGATTTTTAAGCGTGCAGTCCTTGGCTTTGATACCCTTTTCTTTTGGCACAGTATCCTTATTTCTTCACACTTACTCGATGACCTGTGCACGCAGACTCTTTTATTTTTCGTGTAATATCCCTAGGCCAAACTCAATTGTAAATGTAAATATAAATTTACTTAAGTTGGTGAGTTGTTTGACATCATTTTGTATGCACCTTTAATGGCATAGTGCATGCATGTACTGCGCATTGAAATGATGAAGTGTGCACATTCCAGGATACCACGTGCATCAACTTAAGAGCGCGCGATTGTGAGGCTAGGGATCCTTTGTGTATATGTTTTTTTTTTATAGGCTGCTGGGCCAGTTATTATAAGCTAGGAGGCTTATGTTTGTATTTGGCCAAAGAGCCTAGATGCTAAAGGCCAGTGTGCCTATTTTTGTATATGTCTCATCATTAATATAAAATACATCATTGCGCGCAGACCGACCATGATAAAAGAGTATGGGGGACTAAACTCCATTAGTTAGGGAAAGGGAGGGCTAAAGGTTAAGGAAAAGGTCTAAGCTAGGGAGCTTAAGCCAAAAAAGGAATATTATACTAATATTTCTTAAAGTATAAAGTATGGATAATTATTTTATCCTAAGTTCCAAAGTTGGGGACAAGTGGGCCAAAGTAGCTCCCAACATGACAAGTGTCAAGTTGGGGACATGCATACATATTGTTTGGACTTAGTTCATTTTCCTAGTATGCCTTCCATCATGGAGTCATCCATTCAGCCAGACCAGGACCATTCACTCACGTAGTCAGTTATCCTCCATACTTCCTGTCATTGTATCTGAACCTGTATCCATAGCCATACTTGTTGGGGTAGTTGGTTAGCTTGGGAGCTGCACTAAAGAAGCGAGTTGTCAAACCCGTGGGATATTGAAGAGGCGGGTTGTCAGGCTCGTGAGAAATTCTCTAGGTGAGAGAATTATTGGGAATTGATTTCCTGAAGGTGCTAAACTGCAACAACAGGGCTCTGACACTTCCTGTCTGGCCTATTGCTGAAGCCCAGAAAGGAAGTGGGGCAGTCGAAGGAATGTTGAGCAGAGAAGGGGCACACTTCCTGGGGTGGGATAGTCATGTAGGGAATGAGAGACTGTAGGTTGTTAGTTTGAGTTGGCACCTGTGACAAAGTCTTTCCTATTGTCTATGAGTCGTTAGCCTGGTTAGGAATTCCTTTACCCGAGTGGATTTTAGTCCCAAGTCAGGGGTGACCCGTTGTTGAGAGTGATGAGGAGTGTGGTCTAAGGATGGGAGGTTCATGGAAGGTCTTCACGCAATTGGTGAAATTCTTACCAAGATAAGTGTCGACTGTGTGATAAATTTACATGTTGCATTATTATTTACGTGTTTATTTTTGTGGGTTTATCCTATGTGTGG
This sequence comes from Picea mariana, assembly GCA_032191745.1. Classification (NCBI taxonomy): domain Eukaryota; kingdom Viridiplantae; phylum Streptophyta; class Pinopsida; order Pinales; family Pinaceae; genus Picea; species Picea mariana. The sequence continues at coordinate 23,357 of JASDQU010306552.1, read as the reverse complement.
TTATAACTGTCTTTATAGTTATGGGTATTTCCCGTATATGTTGCATGTATTTGTTTAATTTTATTTCAGTGTGAATCTGTGCAATTATAGAATGCATTTTCCTACTTACATTTTATATATAAAGTTCCGCAATAGTTCTATGTGTATATGTTTTAATTGCATGTAGTTTGAAAAATTAATGTGGCATAGCTTAGTTGGATGCTAGGTATGTTACAGTATGTTCCGTAGAGAGAACAAAAGTGTTCTCTCGTGTAGCATGCCTCGATGTGGATAGTCGGGGATGTTACAATATGGTATCAGAGCCTCAGTTTTCAACACTAAGCCTGGATGGGCCGAGCGAGTTGAGTAAAGTGAAATTTTACAAACAATTTATTTCGAAGTGGCCAAATTTCAATTTACAGAGCGTCCATGGTAAGAAGTAATAGCAATTGGGCGGAATTGGGAAAAAATCCCCAATTTCCGTTGTTAAATTCATGAGAAAATTGAGAAATTCGGCCATGTGGTGAGATATTATTGATTTAATATTTGTTCTAGCAAATTCAGACCTGGAATTGGTCGAATTTGAAGTTACAATGAAGCCATGACAAATGGAGCGGGATTAGTAATTAAAATTCTCAATTCATGAATTGAGTTTGGGAAAAATTTGTTCCAAAAATGTCAACCCACAATGATTTGTCGTTACAGAGGTTGAATTGGTGTTATCGGGGTGAAATTGAGAAAATTTCATAGTTGCATAATGTCTATGGTAAATTGACGAAAAATTTAGAAAAAAGCCCCAATTTCTGCAACGGAATTCACGAGGAATTGATGCGCATAAAAATGAATGTGTGTAGGTAGGCACACTAAAAATGCATGATGCGCAGTAAAAATCTTGTGATATGTAAAAATTGAGCACTACGCAAAAAAATGTTGGTGTGCAGGTGTGCGCACTAAATTTTGGCACCGCATAGAAAAATGTTGGTGTGCAGGTGTGCGCACTAAATTTTGGCACTGCGTGGAAAAATGTTGGTGTGCGGGTGCACGCACTAAATTTTGGCATAGCACAAAAAAATGTTGGTGTGCGGGTGTGCACGCTAAAATTAGCATTGCGCAGTGTGGATTGATTGGCGCATGTGTAACACTGGCGCATGGTATGCACACACATAATAATGGTGCGCATGGTGTGCACAGTATTGGCAGAGCGCAGAGGAGTTTGGTTGGTACGCGCGCAATGTGGGTATATGTTGTCACACAACAGTTTAGTTAATGGTGCCCGCAAACTATTGGTGCGCAGTGGGGGCATACTAAAATTTGGAATAGTGCAGCGTAGAGTGAAATGTGAGTGGAATATCAGGGTGCAATATAAAAATTGTGCACAACAGGTAATAGTGCAAGAACCAAAATTTTGGCATAATGAATATAGGCTCACGACACAAAATTAGTATGCACTAGTTATTGGCATGACAGAGAAGTGATGCACAGTGACTATAGCTGCACAGAGCAGGATTTACGTTGTGGTGTGACTGCACCTGCTAAATATGGTTGTACAGGTTTAAAATTGTGCAAGAGAAGTCATTATGATGGTGAAAAACAGCAGAAAAACAACGATTTTCTTCGACGTTTTATAATGTTTGAACGTCATCTTTTTGCAACGCGTTTTTGAGGCCCTTAAGAGCATTTTTAGCAACTCAAAAACCATGAGTACAAAGTGTACTAAATTACATTATGTCTTTACATCTCAGACAAAAGAGCTCGGAGATATCTTTCCAATGGTGTAAATCATTCGTCAAACGAAGCTTTTATGAGAAAGTTACAGCACAAACAGTGGAGGGTACATTTTAAAACCCAACTAACTTCAAAGAACCATAACTTTTTGCTCCGAAATCAGATTGAGGCGCAGGAGTAGTCAATGGAAAGATATTGAAGCATAGAAGACAGTCCCAGAGCTGAATTAAATTTCTGAGCATGTTAAAAAATGCTTAATATGGAAAATAAGGTACTTGTAGCATTCCAAACCAAAAACACAAATTGGCCTAGAACTTCAGCAGGTTGTAACTAGCAGCCCGGAACCCAGAAAATGGTGAAAATTGTAAAGAGTGTCTAGAATATGTATATGAAGAAACCCAATTGATATCCTATGAAAACTCCAATGCAGTAGGTGCAAAAATGCATAATTACAGCGCAGAGTTGCGCCAAGTTGAAGAATGAACAAAAAAATTTAATGGCCAAGTTTCAAATAACTATAACTTTCTGCTCAAGACTCAGAATTGGGCATGGGGGCAGGCGTTGGAAAGGTATTGGACACTAGAACCTAAATATCCTCTCAGAAAATGGAACTGGGCATCTAATTTTCTAGTAAATCAGAATAAATAATTCTGATATATTATTGAACCAGAATGGTTCATATTTTCATGAAATTGTTGAAACAGTTAGTATAACAAAGTTTTGTTGACTGCACATTTTGCAAAGTCAACAAAAACTATATCAAATAATAATCAACGGAGATTCCATAGGAATGGAAGAGGCACAAGGGACTTACATCCAGGAAGATGAGATCATAGGAATAAGGGAAATAAGCCACCATTCTTCAGAAATAATCCTCAAGGACGTCCAACTTCTAGAGAACCCAGAACGATTGAGATAGGGGGTCAAAGGCCAAGGCAGCCACCTATTTAATTTTGGGGTTGTAAAGGAGATCATATGTTCATATATTGTCCTCACGGTGGTGAAAAAGTGAGGACTGTTCAAAATGTTCAACAATCTGAAACAATGGAGGACATGGGCAGAAATGTACCAAGGATCTATGCAGCCCTGGACAACAAGCAAGAAGGGTAGCAGTCACATATGATTGAATTGGAAGGTATGATCAACAACCAAACCATTGATATTTTAATTTATTTAGGAGCTACTCATAGTTATATAGATCCTAAGATGGTGGGAAGTTTTCATTTTCCAAGAAGCAAGCATGTAAAATCTTGGTTGGTGCAGCTGGCTACTGGAGCCAAAAGAAACGTTAATGAGATGGTTAAGTCATGTTTTATGGACATGAATGGACTAAACAAGAGGGAATATTTTAACATATTGCCTTTAGGTTCCTATGACTGTCTAATTGGGATCAGGGGTGATTTTAAGGATGGAAATTTATTTTAAAATGTAGAAACCTTAGCAAATCTTACTAATCCATCATATTCCAACTATAAATGTTTGGCGACATTTTTGTAAAAATATTCAAATTTCTAAGGATTTTATATAGTTTGTATAAAATTTTGGCGATATTTAAGTTAAAATAATTTTATCCTATAGAATTTGGGCGAATCATTTTTAGAATAACAAATCTTTTTTGGGGAAAAAACATGGAAAATTAGCCCATGAGCGAAATTTAGCCACTAAAATCATCCCTTTTGGGATGGATTGGTTGGACAAGCATCATGCTATCCTACACTGTCATAACAAGGCATTTACTTTCTTGTATGAGGAAGGGAACCTAAGGAAAGTGCAGGGAATTCCCAGTGAAGTAACCATCAGAGAAATTTCAGCATTGCAGCTGAAGAAATGTTACAGAAAAGGGTGTCAAATATTTGCAGCTCATATGGAAGAGACACCTAAAGATAAGGTGCCAAATTTGGAAGACCATGCAGTCTTGGAAGATTTTGAAGATGTGTTCAAGGAGGTACCAGTACTACACCCAAAGAGAGATATTGATTTCTCTATAAATTTAATACCTGGAGCAGCTCCAATGTCAAAGACTCCTTATAGAATGAGTACACCAGAGTTGAAGGAGTTGCAAATGAAGCTTGAAGAACTTTTGAAGAAGAGGTATATACACCCAAGTGTGTCACCTTGGGGTGTCCCAGTATTTTCGTGAAGAAGAAAAATGGGACATTAAGATTGTGCATTGATTTCAGATAGTTGAATAAAGTGACTGTAAAGAACAAGTATCCTCTACCAAGGATTGATGATCTCTTTGATCAATTGAAGGATGCAAAGATATTTTCAAATATAGATCTCAGGTCAAGATACCATCAGGTAAGGATTAAAGAGGAAGATATCAGCAAGACCACCTTTAGGACAAGTTATGGTCATTATGAGTTCACAGTGGTGCCATTTGGGTTGTCAAATGCACCAGTTGTTTTCATGTGCTTAATGAATGGTGTTTTCCAAGAATATTTAGACAAGTTTGTCATTGTCTTTTTGGATGACATTCTTGTATATTCCAAGTCAGAAGAAGAGCATGAGCATCATTTGAGGATGGTGTTGCAATTATTAAGGGAGCATCAGTTGTATGCCAAATTGAGCAAGTGCTCATTTATTAAGAAGAAAATTCATTATTTAGGGCATATCATTTCAAAGGATGGGATAGCAGTGGATCCTGACAAGATATAAGCCATTAGAGAATGCTCGGTGCCAAATAATGTGATAGAGTTCAGATCATTCATGGGCCTTGCAGGCTACTATAGGAGATTTATTGAAGGATTCTCAAAGATTGCACACCCAATCACTTCCTTACAAAAGAAGGGTGTGAAGTTTCAGTGGACATTGGATTGTGAAAATAGTTTCCAACACTTGAAACAATTATTAACAAGTGCTCCAATACTAAGGATTGTAGACCCAAATGAAGACTTCATTGTATGCACAGATGCATGTAAAGAAGGACTTGGTAGAGTCCTTAGTCAAAATGGGTTTGTTATATGTTATGAATCAAGGAAGTTGAAGGAGCATGAAAGACACTATGCCACTCATGATTTGGGGTTGGCAACCATAGTGCATGCCTTGAGGAAATGGAGACACTAACTCATGGGGAAAAGGTTTGATCTAAGAACAAACCATAATGGTATGAAATATTTATTTGATCAGCCAACTCTAAATGCTAGGCAAAGCAAATGGTTAGAATTTCTAAGTGAATATGACTTTGATATAAAGCATATCAAGGGGAAAGAGAACAAAGTGGTTGATGCACTCAGCAGAAGAGTGCATGAAATGCATGCTACAGCCATTAGCATGTACCAATCAGATTTGAAACACAGAATTATAGAGGCTTCCAAATTAGATTTGCAATACAAGGAATTATTGGCAAAATTACAGCAAGGTAATTTGCAACAGAAAATTGAAGAATACAAGATAGATAATGACGAAATTATCATATACAGGGGCGGAATTTATGTACCAAATTCTCAGGAATTGAAAAATATGATATTGAGAGAAATACATATTGTACCTTATGATGGGCACCTAGGTTATCAAAAAACTATTGCAGCTATCAAGGGCCAATATTATTGGCCAGGCATGAAGAAAGAGATTGTTGATTTTATTGCCAAATGTTTGGAATGTCAAAAGGTAAGGACTAATCATAGACACCTAGCTGGTTTGCTACAGCCATTACCCATTCCTGATTGGAAATGGGAAGTTGTAACAATGGATTTTATCACCAAACTACCCAGAACAAACAAGCAACGTGATTCTATCATGGTAGTGTTTGGATAAGCTTACTAAATCTGCCCATTTTATTCCAGTTAAGCTCACTCATAAGGAAGCCAACATTGTTGATGTTTATATGAGACAAATTTCTCGATTACATGGCATACCCAAGACAATTGTGTCTGATAGAGATCCAAAATTTACCTCAAAATTTTGGAAAGGATTATTTAATGGATTTGGAACAAATTTGAATTTTAGTACAGCTTATCATCCAGAATCAGATGGACAAACAGAAAGGATGAATCAAGTGATTGAAGATAGGTTGAGGATGTATGTGATGGATAAACCATCAAAATGGGAAGACTACCTACACTTGGTAGAGTTTGCTTATAACAATGGGTACCAAACATCTCTAAAGATGAGCCCATTTGAGGCACTTTATGGAAGAAAATGCAACACACCAATAAGTTGGGATAACCTAACAGATAGAACAGTGGTTGGGCCAAATTTTCTCAGATAAATGGAGGAGCAAATGATAAAAATAAAGAAAAATTTAAAGGCTTCCCAAGACAGGCAGAAAATCTATGTTGATAAGGGCAGAACTCACAGGGAATTTAAAGTGGGAGACCATGTATTTTTGAAAGTGAAAGCCAACAGAAGTTCCCTGAAGTTGGGAAATTGTTCAAAATTGGAAGCTCGCTATTGTGGGCCACTTTAAATCCTAGAGAGGATTGGTCCAGTGGCTTATATGATTGCATTTCTTGCATCTATTTTTGTTCATAATGTATTCCATGTATCATTGCTCAAGAAATATATACCCAATGCTAATAATGATATTGATTGGAATGTGATCCAGGTGGAGCAAGAAGGCGCTTTCCAAGTGCATTCGATACGCATTCTAGACCGAAAAATAAAACAGCTCCGGAATCGAGCCATAGGGATTGTAAAGGTCCAATGGAACTAGTATGGTCCTAAGAATGCTACTTGGGAGCATGAGGATGCAATATGAGTAGAATACCCACATCTTTTTGAGGATTTTTAAAATTTTGTTGTATATGTGTACATAATGCATTGAGGAAAGTGCATAAATAAGGGGAGGGGATTGTAATATCCCTAGGACAAACCCAATTGTAAATGTAAATACAAATTTACTTAAGTTCGTGAGTTGTTTGACATCATTTTGTATGCACCTTTAATGACATAGTGCTTGCATGTACTGCCCAGTGAAATGATGAAGTGTGCACATTCTAGGATATCGCACACATCAACTTAAGTGTGCATGATTGTGAGGCCAGGGATCCTTTGTGTATATGTTTTTTTTCATAGGCTGTTGAGCTAGTTATTATAAGCTAGGAGGCTTATGTTTGTATTAGGCCAAAGAGCCTAGATGCTAAAGGCCAGTGTGCCTATTTTTGTATATGTCTCATCATTAATATAAAATACATCATTGAGCATATATTGACCATGATAAAAGAGTATGGGGGACTAAACTCCACTAGTTAGGGAAAGGGGGGGCTAAAAGTTAAGGAAAGGGGCTAAGCTAGGGAGCTTAAGCCAAAAAAGGAATATTATATTAATATTTATTAAAGTATAAAATATGGATAATTATTTTATCCTAAGTTCCAAAGTTGGGGACAAGTGGGCCAAAGTAGCTCCCAACATGACAAGTGTCAAGTTGGGGACATGCATACATATTGTTTGGACTTAGTTCATTTTCCTAGTATGCCTTCCATCATGGAGTCATCCATTCAGCCATACTAGGACCATTCACTCACGCAGTCAACTATCCTCCATAATTCATGTCATTGTATCTGAACCTGTATCTATAGACATACTTGTTGGGGTAGCTGGTTATCTTGGGAGTTGGACTAAAGAAGCAGGTTATCAGGCCTATGGGATACTGAACAGGCGGGTTTTCAGGCCCATGAGAAATTTTCTGGGTGAGATAATTGTTTGGAATTGATTTTCTGAAGGTGATAAACTGTGGCTACAGGGCTCTGAGACTTCCTGTCTAGCATGTTGATGAAGCCCAGAAAGAAAGTGGGACAACCGAAGGACTGTTGAGCAGAGAAGGGGCACACTTCCTGGGGTGGGACAGACATGTGGGGAATGAGAGACTGCAAGTTGTTAGTTTGAGTTGGCACTTGTGACGGAGTCTTTCTTGTTGTCTATGAGTCGTTAGCCTGGTTAGGAATCCCTTTACTCGGGTGGAGTTTAGTCCCAACTCGAGGTTGACCCACTGCTAAGAGTGATGAGCAGTGTGTTCTAAGGCTAGGAGGTTCATGAAGGGTCTGCACACATTTTGTGATATTATTACCAAGATATGTGTCAACTGTGTGATAAATTTACATGTTGCATTATTATTTACGTGTTTATTTTTGTGGGTTTATCCTATGTGTGGTTATAATTGTCTTTATAGTTATGGGTATTGCCTGTATATGTTGCATGTATGTGTTTATTGTTATTTCAGTGTGAATCTGTGCAATTATAGAATGCATTTGTATGTTTATGTTTTATATATAAAGTTTCGCAATAGTTTTGTTTGTATATGTTTTAATTGCATGCAATTCGGAAAATTAATGTGGCATGGCTCACTTGGATGTTCAGTATGTTACAGTATGTTCCATAGAGAGAACAAAATCATTCTCTCATGTAGCATGCCACGGCATGGGTAGCCAGAAGTGTTACATTTCATCACACTGAATTGTTGACCTGTTCACACGGACTTTTTTTTTTCATCGGTTCTTACTGCGCAGTAATTTTCAAGTTGCGGGTGGTCAATTTTCCTTATACAGCTTCAGTAGAATCCCATTGATAATTCCCCTCAATTTTGTTCCTTCCAAATCCTTAAACTATATAGCTCCTCTGTATGTGAGAGTCTTGACCTCATATGGTCCCAACCAATGCATTCTGAACTTTCCTGGATGTTGAAAAAACTTGTTGTCATACAGTAGAACTAGGTCTCCTTTCTTGAAACTTTTTCTCTTGATATGTTGGTCATGCCAAGATTTGTGCCTTTTTTTTTGTACTTCTTGATGAAATCCTTCTAGAATGTTATATTCTTCCATGCTCATCAGCTAACTTAACCTTTCTTGTACTGCACCTCGCTCTGTCATGTTTGTAATTGTTGCGACACACAGACTTGGTACCAAGAATTCTAATAGCACTATCGCTTCTTGTCCATACACCAATGTAAATGGTGTCTACCCTATCAACTTCTTACAGGTAGTTCTATATTCCCATAGTACCGCTGGTATCCTTGAATCCCAGTCCTCCCTATTAACATTGCAAATATTGGTTAAGGCATTCTCTAGGATCTTGTTGAAGGCTTCCACTGTTCCATTTGCCTGAGGGTGGTATGGCATAATTTTCTGATGGTAGACCTCGAATTATTCAGTCAGAGCTCTGATAGTACTGTTGATAAAGTGAGTGCCTTGGTCGCTCATCAGAATCCATGAGCATCCAAATATGGTGAGCACATGTTCAAATAGGAATTGTGTTGTTGTTTCTGCACTGCAATCTTTAACTGGTGTTGCATCTAACCATATTGAGAGGTATTTTTTTGAAGTGATGATGTATCACATGCCTGACCTTCTTGCAGGTGACTGAATTAGCCCAAAACAATCAATAGCGCATTTGTCAAACACTTGTAGCATTACCTATGGGTGTAAAGGCATCTCATCTCGTCTGTTTGGTTTTCCAACCCTCTAAAAAACGTCGCATTGTTGGCAGTATTCCTTTGCATCTCGATGAATAGTTGGCAACCATAATTCTACGCGCAGTACATTCTATGTGGTAGCTTTTCCTTCATAGTGTCCTCCAACTATTCCTTCATGGGCTTCTACCAATATCCGTGGCCTTTCGTGTTCTAGCATGCACCTTCTCAAGATGTTGTCTGCCCCCACTTTATATAAGTGTCCTGCGATCAACTAGTATTCGGTTTCTCTGACAACCAATCTCTTCCTCTACATGGTGTTAAGTTCCTTTGGTGCAATCCCTATACTTAAATACTCAATAATGTCAGCAAAACAATCATCTGTGACCTAGGCTGAAAATAACTATGCGTCAGGGAAGGTACCCTCTAAGTTTGTAGGATCTTCGCCATTGGTGACCCTTGACAAGTGATCAAGTCCTGTGTTCATCTTCCCTAGTTTAACTATGACTTCAAAGTCAAATTATTGAAAGAACAGTAACCATCGACAAATTCTCCCCCCCAACACTAGCTTTTTGACTAGATACTTAAGGGTTGAATGATCTGTGAATATCTTAAAATTTTTTCCAAGTAGGTAGGCCTGAAATTTTGAAGTGCATACACCATTGCCAGACCTTCTCACTCTGTAGCATTGTAATTCTACTCAGAGTCTGATAGTTTTCTGCTTGCAAATGCTATGGGATGGTCCAAATCTCCTACTCCTGGTTGCACCAGAATAGCTCCCAAATCTATGGATGAGGCATCTACACGCACATGGAATGTCTTCTCCCAATCAGGAAAGACTAAGATAGGTGTTGTGACCATATTCTCCTTCAAGGTGTCCAACCCTTGTTGACAGTTCTCATTCCACTAGAATTTAGTATCCTTCTTGAGTAATTTCTCCATCGGTGCAGTGATCTGTGCATACTCCTTTATAAATTTTCTGAAATATCTTGTATGTCCCAATGTGGCTCGCAGTTGGCGCACTTATTTCAGTGGTGGTAAATTCACAATTACTGTAATCTTTGCAGGATCCACAATCAAACCTTGTATGCATACTATGTGACCCAATAGAATTTTGAAGGGTGTTCCAAATATGCATTTCTTAATGTTCAAGGATATTTGGCATTGCTTTCATCTTTCTAACATCGGCCTCAACACCTCTACATGATCCTTCAACAGGTTTTACATTGTCCAATCATCCAAATATACCTCTAGAAACTAATGGATAAATTCTTTGAAGGAAGCAATGACTACTCTGGAAAAAATTGTTAGTCCATTCTTCAGTGCAAAAGGAATGATTGTGTATTGGTTGGATCCCCATTCTGTCGCAAAGGTATTATTTTACCGATCTTCTGGTGCTATCTTGATTTGGTGGTAGCCTGAGAATCCATCGGTGAATGAGTATGCTTCCTGACCTCCCATGTTTTCTAGGACTTCATCTGTAAAGGGTGTAGGGAAGGGGTCATGTAGGAAGTCATCCTTGAGCTTTATCAGATCTACATAGATTCTTATGCCTCCTTGCTTATTCTCCTAAACTACCATGGGGATTATCCATTTTGATTCTTCTATTGGTTCTATGATTCCTGCTTCCAGCATTCTGTCGATTTCTACTCTTACTTTCTACTTGTATATGGGGTTCAATCTGTAAGGCCTATGCATGAAAGGTCCTACCTCCGGTTTGAGAGGGATCTTCATCTCTCCAAGTTCTCCTACAATACCTTTCATTTTTGTGAAGGTCGTTGGGAACAGTTTGTTGTACTCGTGCAATAATTATGTTATCCTGTCCATGGTTTTCTCATCCTAGTAGTCTCCAATGCTAGTCATTTTGGGATTCTCAATTGTCCCAATGTTAACTTTCTTCACCTTGATCAGTGTAGAAATTACTTATGATTCTAGAGGTGGGCATTCCACTTCTCATTCAACTTCAACTTCGTCAATCTAAATATTGTGTGGATCGTCTTCATCTGGTACTTCTTCTTGCACATGGTAGCATGACAACATTTATTTCACTGACTGTTTGTTTTGTTGTTGTTCTTTTGTTATGATTTAAACTTTTGGGTCATTAATGAATATCACCCCTCTTATTTTTTTAAGTGTTGCATCTATATTAGGATTCTCATGCTCAAATGAGAAAGTGACTGTAAAGTTATGTTGTAGTACTTTCCAGCTCGTAGTTCCCCTACACAGTTCCTGGTCTATATACTAGTTTGTTGGGATTCCCTCTAATGTGTGTAAAAAATGATGGGGCCATTCCTCTGGGGTTGTCATTTTCCATAATGCTCTGCACTTCTCCAAGTGTTTTGTTGGTGCCCCCTGTCCATCATATTTTTGTTGTTGGTTTCTTCATTGTTCTGCGTCAAACCTAATTCATAGTAATTGCTTACATTGGTACCATTCCTTGATTGTTTCTTTGTATGTGCCCCACCATCTTGTAGGTGTAGCCTTAAGTGGGATTTCGAGAGCTAACAATCTATGTCTATCTGATACTTCATCCTCATATCTCGTTAGTAATTCTTCCAATTCATTGATTCCATGGAAACTTGGAGGTTCTCTGATTTCTGTCCCAACCCACCTTACTACGCAGTCTATTCATGTGCATCTTCTGGTTGAGACCTCATGTAGGAATTTCTGCCAATTCTCCAGACCTGTGTCTAAGTTAGAAGCACATGATGTGATACTTCTCCATCTAAGTACACCATTGTCAGTTGTATTAATGTAATCTTCGGCGTGCACGGTGGTCTGGTACAACTGGTTAATTTCTTTCAGATCTAGACATGTTGGTTCCACAAATATTTTGGCTTCAAATGGATCTAGGGGCGCAATAACCCTGCATTCTCCTGACTCAAATGTCATCTTACTTGTCTTTAGGTTTATTATCGCCTGATTGTCAAATGCCCAATCCAATCCTAGTAATGTTGGATATGGTGTTGTGTCGTCCATGATTTTGATCACTTCGAAGTCTGCCTTAGTGTGCACTCCATCCAGATCTATTGTCACTCCTTTCAGCCTTCCTATTGGCAAGACTTTGTTTTGGTTTGATAACTTTAGTTGGACTGGTGAGTAGCCTAAGGTAGGTTCTCCCATGCATTGCCATGTCTTTTTTGGTAATACATTCACTTCAGATCCCAGATCTAATATCACATCGCCCATGTTAAAATATCTGATGTTTGCATTCAATATAAACTCTCTACTGGTTCTCCTTCTGACATGGAGGTGATTGAGTTTCCTATGTTCTAACTTTAACTCATATTTTGTGGTACATCTATCTAATGGATTCTGTAGTAATATAACAGATGATGGATCCTTAAATAATTGAATACAGGATTGCAGGAATTTTTTAATACGACTTACATGGTTTCCCGGGTGGACTTCACTGGTATGTTCCAATGTTGATGACATTTCATACATTGAGACGTCTTGGGTATGCTACACAGTAGATGTAGATGCAACATTCAGCTTGAGAAATTCTTGTGTGGCCTCCTTAAAGGTCTCATTTTCCTTTCCTGCATCAAATCGCTTGGGTGGCTTGGTATTCTTCTTAATCCATGGGTGTTGTACTGGTTCCTATTTAGCCACATCATCTCTTGTTTTAGAACCTCTACGCATCACTATGTTGATGTTCCTGCCATTTTCTCTAGCTTCTATAGAGATCCACTGTATGTTCTAATTGTTATGATTTTGTTTTTCCTGTATCTTCCCCAACAGTGTTGTGAAATCCTCTGTATCATGATCTGTTGCATGAAAATACATGAATGTCATGGGTGGTAGTGGACATTCTCTTGCATAGTGCCCTAGCTGTTGGCAGTTATGGCACACAATTGGACCTCTTCTGCATTCAAATCCCCCTTATGCCTCGTCCTCCTCCTCTATACCCAGTGCGATATTTGTGTGGTGTATTGTATTGAGGTACCTAATTATACTACGCAGGGTTATACTGTGGTTGCACAAGGTTACATTATGGTTGTGTAGTGTTATACTGTTGCAGCACAGTATTATACTGCGGTGGTGCCAGATTAAATTGAGGTGCAGCTTTCCCTGTCATCATTTCGGCTTACACCTTGTATGTGTCTAACGTCTTTTCCCTCATCAGCTCCATTGTTCTGCAGTCTTTGTCATCATGCCCTACTCACTTACAAAAAGTGCAGTATGCATTCTTTGGTATTGTCTAGTATTTCTTCATCATAGGACAATGATATGGATCATGCCCGTGTGTCTTGCAAATTTCACACCAGGGTCCTCCTGTTGGCAATGGATTTGGCATCCCTATTTCCATATACTGCGTGAATGTTGGACATTCATTCTTATGGTTCCTTTATGTTATACATGTGGTACACCACACAGTTTCGTACTCGTCCTTTCCCTTATTTTGATTGAGATGAAAGGTAAGGTTCTTCAGATCCTCCTTCAACTCCTCTATAGTTGGATTTGTCTTATGGTACTGATTCTCCTAAATTTGCAAGGCTACCTATAGAGCCTCTCCTTGATATTGGAATTTCTATTGTCTGAGCGGGTATTTCAGGTGTGGTAATAGAGAATTCACAAACAGATGCCTATGCTACATGTCAGTCATGGCATACCTCAATTTCCCTTTCAAACGTTTAAATCGCTAGTCAATTTCCCAGACAGATTCTCGTGGTTTCTCTCAGATTTATATCATCTCATTCATGTATTGATCATCTGAGCTCAGCATCTAGAACTCATTAATCAATAATTTATTAATGTCTGTAAGTGTCCTTGTCGTCCCTGATGCATTGTTTACGTCTAGAATCATGTACCATTCAAGTGCATGGTCTCTTAGCATGATAGCTAGCTGCGCAAGTTTAGTGCCTTCATCAGTGATCTATTTTTCTTCCCAGATATTTGCACAAATAAACAAGTGTTTCTTGGGGTCTTCTTCTGCCTCTCCTCAAAATTTTGGTAACTAAATGGTGGGATCCTTTCATGTTATTATAAATTGTGTCAGACTACTACCTCTGTACGGTGTAGATCCTTTACTAATATTTCATGAGCTGGCTCCCCCAGTTGATGTGTTGTGATTGGATCCTCACCCTGTCATTTGTCTGCCACTAAAATTTGGTTGTTTGTATGTTGGTGTTCCTACGGGTGTATTAGTCGTACATGGGGTTATGGGTTCCACACTAACATTAACATGGATTGGAGTGATGCCTTTTGTTCCTTCCCTTCAACTTCCTATCTTTATTTCATAGGTTTCGTGTGAGATTTCCTCAATCTTCTCCACATCCCGGATATCCTCTACCTATTCTTCATCAATAGCTAAGCCTTCATGCGTGGCTATGGATCTTTTCTTATTGTTCATCTTATATTGGTAGGGTACTCCACTATGTGTCCTTCGTGTTGTTTCCATGATCTATCTGATCTGGTATTCATCCATCATTATTGGGTTGATAGGTTCCTTCTTCCTTCCCTTATCTATTTCTTCCTCCATGTTTCCACTTCCTTTCCCCCCTTCCCCCATGCACGCAGGAAATTTTAGTTGTCTGAATCCATTTTCATTACACCTTTGTTATAAAGAAATATCTTAATAGAAGTATACAGTGATATAATATACCTTCCTCGAGGGCCACATAGAAACTCTTTCTCTTCTATGCTTTATGACTTCGTGGTATCTACTGAAAATTATGTTATAAATCCTGCTACAATACTGTTGAGCCAAAAATCTACTACGCGGGTGAATGTTTTATTCACCTATTGTAACTGTGCGATCTAAACTGGGTTCCACTCTAACTGTTGGATCCGATTTTTTGTGTGGTTTTCTTTCAACCTCAATATCCACTCCTGCAATAAGTGTGGAAAACCACAAAAAAAATACTTCACGCAGATCAATAAACACATATTTTTCAAGATATTTGTGTGGTGTTACTCCAGGGTTTTTGTTATCCTGTTGTGCAAATTCTAGCTCCTTTTTTTTCAATGATCTCTCTATTTCCTCCTTCGTGGGTCTCCAGGGTATAAAAATTCCCTTCTATATTTTCATTCTCTTTGAAACTTCAGTCCCAGATCTGACATTCTTTTAACAGTTTTTCAACAAATCAAACATTCTTTTAACAAATCTCATCCACTCAATCCTATGTTGTTCCAACCGGCAACAGAACCATTTGTTAGTTGCTTATCTTAGTTATACCTTTAACATGATTTGACCCAGGTTCAGATCTACTGAGGATCCAACAAACCCTCTAAAACTATTGTCCCTCCTGGTAAACCAGAAGGCATCGCAACGCACAGAGTGTACTGCGTAGTCTCACCCAAGATAGTCTTAATGGGTGACTGCAATTCTGAAATTCTTGTTGTCCAAGAATGAATGGGGATCTATGAATTGGGCGTTGTGAATTCTACCTAATTATTAGAGCAATATATCGTCATTCTCATTCATGCATGTAGCATAATTAGATCCATTAATTCATTCATACAACATTCTAACAACTAGTTATGGACAGTAAAAGGAACACAACCATTCAAACACATAACATAGGTGTTATCGTGGTTCACCCCCTCCTGGGATACATCCAGAAAGATCTGGCTCTCAAGCTCTTTTATTATGGCAGTTCCAAAACTACAGCACTACGCGCCTTACAATTTGTCTTCAGTTGAGTCAAGAACTATTATGAGGTAGACTATATCACACCAAGATCCTCAGCCTGTGATCTAACCCTTAAGATCTACCCTTCTAACCCTCTACAACTCAACGCCTTACAAGCCTAGATCGTATTACAGTCGTGTTACAAACTAGTTACTCCTTCTTACCTAATTAACACTTAATAATCAGACCATCTCCCCCACCTAGCCCTCCTAGTTATCTATTTATATGTGTTTTTGGCTCATCTACCATTACATTATCTTACCAAAAACCTAACATAGTTATGTCTTCTTTCATGTTGGCCTTGCATGCTTTCCTCCTCTACATGTGCACTTTCCTTTCGTCCACTGTTTTTCTTGTTAGATGTCATTATTTCCCATCTTCTTGCATGCGTGCCTCCCATGCCTCCCTACCAACTGCATTTCCTCCATGTCATGCCTTTTCTCCAAAATGGGCCTATGCCCAACAATACACTTAGCAAGAAACACGAGAACAGAAGAAATTATGGATCTTGGACGATTCATCCCTTGGAAAATTATCGAATAAAATAATATTTTTTGGAATCTTGTCATCATCCATCTCATGCAATGTCATCAATGAGACACACTCATGTGTCATCACAAGAATGATCCACCTCATTGCCCTATTTCATCGCACAATTTTCTACCATATGTCACGATCCTTAGCTTACCATGTGTCATATTCTCATTCGTTGGTTTTCATGCCTTGGAATAGCTTTGAGAATTTGGCTAAGTATGGGAGATGGGACAAGAGGGGATGAGGGAGAATTGTGGACAACGGAAGTCGAGGGGATAGTTTTTAGGCTGTGGGGATGGACAAGAGAGTATTTGAATATAAAACATTTCATGAGCCCGCCAACCCACGGTTATGGATGATCAAACATATGTTAAGTGTAGAAAGGTGATCAGTCAAACTTGCATGTAAAAGGAATAAAAAGATTAAGGGCCTGGCACCCACGAAAAATCTGATGGTCAAAATGTATATCACAAAAATTTGGGTGAAAAATGTATATCATGGAACATGGGATATGAAATATTGAAACCCGCGAACCCATGGTTTTCGAAAAGTGACTAAGTATAGTAGCTAGAAAGCAAGAGAAGAGAGGATAAAAGAAAGAGGTAAATAGTTGGAAATATGTTTAAGTGTTGAGATAGATAGAGGTGAAAGGTGAGAGAAACAAGTGATGAGAATACTTAACCAAAATTCAAAAATGGAAAGGAGAACATGATACTTAGAAAAATTCTTTAAAATCTCTCCTTCGAACCTTCATACCATATCTTGAATAACTTAGGCATACGGAAAAGGATTTCTAATCCAAAAGGTGCATAACAAATATGAGACTAAGGGTTCCAGAGTGAACTTATAAAAGTTCAAAAAATGTTTTTTTTTAGTACCAAGTATTTTGTGAACCCAAACGCATGAAAACATAGATGACCAAATTTTGGTCAACAACTGGCTCCAACTATGGGACAGTGACCCCCTATGGGTTGCTAAGAACACCAAAATCTCAAGACCAGTTACCTTCTCCATTGGGCTATGAGTTTATCTTCAAAATGAACTCTTATGATTCTTCTTCTTTCATGGACCTATCTTCAAACTTCAATACAAAGATTGTCTTATTATGTAAAACTGAACTGAAGAAATAAAATATGTACATACATGATCTACCTACCCTAACTTACTTGAAAGAAAAGGGCACCTTAGTTGTAAGAAATATTTCCAATGGAGCCATTCAAGAAACCCATTGACTTGTGAAATGGGATCCAGTAATAAGAAAAAAAATTGGGTTGCTACCAATAAATCAGGAGCATGAAAAGAAAGAGCATGCCCAAAATGTACCACAATGGGATCGAGCAATGTGTGTAGAAGACTTGTTTGTGTTGGCGAGCTGACAACAATTTCGAACCATAATTCAATGAAATAAATTCTTGGATGCTCAAGAATACTATTGTCTTTGATTGGATGAGTATTTTTCAACATAAGAATACATTCATCATTTTCCCTATTTCCAACCACTTCCAAGGTTCTTGATTCATCAAAAATCTCAAGGTGATCTTGCTCATCATTCTTCTCAAGATTCACTTCTTCCATCAATTCTTCTTGTTGCGAGTTATTTTGTAATTTTTCATCATCTATTAAAAGGTTGTAATCTTCTTGTATATTTGGTGGAGGCTCCTCAATTTCATTCTCAAATTTTTTGTTTGAAATATCTTCATATGGAGTACATAGAAGGCTGAAATTTTCTTCTTGTAATTTGGAATTTTCATCTTCATCATCAAGAACCTGACTTGACTTAAAAATTTCATCTACTCTTTGATTAGACTCTTCTTCAAAATTGGGCATTTTTTTATCTTTCTTCCATATAGAACAGGATGGGTGGGTAGAAACATCAGCAAAAACATATGAATGCACCTTTGGGATGAACTTTTTTGCAGATGAATCTTCTAACACATCCCAGCTAGTAATGGAGTTAGGCATTAATGAACTGTATCATTCAAGAGCATCCTCTTGCAAAGTTTGTAAGAATAATATACATGTAACATTATCTTCAGTAGGTTTGAAATCATCACACGTACCTTTAAAATTAATCAGGTGTTTCTCTGCATCTTTTGAAGCATCCCCAAAAAATGTAGAAAAAATTTCAATACGAATATTGGGCATTTGAAAGTCTACTTCCGGTAGATTTAAGGGGTATTATGAAATCGCCTTCTTCTTTGAGTATTTCTCCCTTTTGTTGAGTCTTGAAAATCCAATGATGGGCTTCATGAAGAATATAAAGAAGCATTATGACATGAATGAAACCCTTCATTTTGAATTTTTTCAATGGAGTTTCCAGAGAGTTCATTCTCCCAAACCTTTGGTGCTTCTCATTTTTTTTTTAAATCACAAAAAATGTGAGCCATGCTTAAAATAAGCAGCAATTTTCTTGAATCTTCTTCTCGAAACTTTGAGCCATGGAGACTTATGGTTCCTCAAATGTATTGAAAATTAATCATTCCCCAGTATGGTCTCCAAAAATGTTGACGCTTGAATCCGTTAGGACCAAAATGGAAACCTCACGAGGACATTAGTCCCCCTTCATTTTTAGAGAGGTGGTAGTCCTCTTGGACTAAAAGATATATATGTGATATGTTGGATTAAGAGAGTTCTAGGAAGAAAACCCTAAATCTTTATTGCTTGAGATTGTGAAATAAAATAGTTCTTCAATAACCTAAGTACAATCTTTATATGTAGCAAAAGAAAAGATTGGAGTAGGGATTCAACATCAAAATTAAATTGTGAGTAGAATCACACACAATCTTCTTAATAATATATAAATACATCGATATATTCTTCATAGGAGAGAATGATTTGATCATCTCAAAGAATTTTAACAGAGTACTTCAATCAATATCAAAATAGAATTTGATAGGTCAACCTCAAATACTTTATATTCTGAAAACAGGGTTACAAAGAACAGTCGAGATCAACCCCAAAGCAATTCTTTGTGGAGTTTTATTTATGAAAGATGTTCTTCATTAAAAAATATTTTACGGCCATATAGGTGGCTGCAAATACTCCATGATCATATTGGAAAAGATCTTAGAATAAAATAAGAAGAACACTCAACAACTGAGTCTTGTGCCCAACTCTGAGACTCAAGCATAAAACTATGAGAAGTGGTGTAGAAGAATATTTAAAACAAAACAAAATGGAGAAGATGGAGATTTTTTTTTTTTATCGGAAGATTGATTGTGCATCCATGGCTTCACCTTCTTATTCCTCTAATCGTATGCCCTGCCCCTTGGACAATATTGATTATTGGGCCTTTGATGGAAACTCCCTTCTCTTTTTAAGGAGATATTTTCTAACTACTTGAGTAGTTAGGGTTTCCCTTCTTTATGGAAATTCCCGTACAAGTTTCTTATTTAAATATTACATTTAATTAGTTAATCGTTGAAATTATAGCATCTATATATACATATCTAAAATGGGTCCCCTTCCCTTTTAATAAAAGTTTTTTTTTTTAATAAACTTTTATTTGCACAATTTAATTAATTTCCCACTAAAATAAAACGGATGTAATTTAATTTTATGGAAGTTAAGAACAATTATTTAACCCTTTAAACCACTTATGGTGTTCTTTTCATCATATTATATTTCCAACAATATAAATTTTCCCAAATCCGTCGCCCGGATCTCGAGATATGAGCTCGTGAAGTTGAGTTTCCATGCAGGCCCATTAAAACTGCAGCTGACTGATATTTTAATTTATGAGAAAAATGTATCAATTTTCAACATTTTAAACTTGCACCAAAATCTTCTAAGTCAAAATAACTTTCCAAAGGTATACATTTTGCGTGATTCTGACACTCGGATCCCAAGTTATGGCCTTCGCAAGATCAACGCTCACCCACCGTCGATCAAAATTGATGGGCAAATCTCAGCACTTGAATTGATTTTCGTGCTTCCCTTCATAAAATTAGAATTTTTGGTTTAAATTCTATCCCACATGCATTGGGATATTATATTCTTCATAATATATAATACTAAGTGATTGATACACTTAGAAAGAAACACGAGAAGAGAAGAAATTATGGAGCTTGGAGGATTCAGCCCTAGGAAAATTATCAAATAAAACAATATTTTTTGGAATAATGTCATCATCCATATCATGCCATGTCATCAATGAGTCACACCCATGTTGTCATTGCACAATTTTCTGCCATATGTCACGATCCTCAGCTTACCATGTGTCATATTCTCATTTGTTGGTTTCCATGCCTTGGAATAACTTTGAGAATTTGGCTAAGTATGGGAGATGAGACAAGAGGGGATGAGGGAGAATTGTGGGCAATGGAAGTCGAGTGGATAGTTTAAGTGTAGAAAGGTGTTCGATCGGACTTGCATGTATAAGGAATAAAAATATTAAGGGCTTGGCACCCGCGAAAAATCTGATGGTCAAAATGTAGATCACAGAAATTTGAGTGCAAAATGTATATCATGGAACATGGGATATGAAAGCTTGAAACCTGCCAACTTGTTGTTTTTGAAAAATGACTAAGTATAGTGGCTAGAAAGGGAGAGAAGAGAGGATAAAAGAAAGGGGGAAACAAGTGGAAAAATGTTTAATTGTTGAGATGGATAGAGGTGAATATTGAGATAAACAAGTGATGAGAATACTTAACCAAAATTCAAAAATGGAGAGGAGAACATGATACTTAGATAAATTCTTTAAAATCTCTCATTTGGACCTTCATACTAGATCTTGAATAACTTAGGCATAGGGAAATGGATTTCTGATCCAAAAGGTGCATGACAAAGATGAGACAGAGGGATGCATAGTGAACTTATAAAATTTTAAAAAATGTCTTCTTTTGATACCAAGGATTTTATGAACCCCAATGCACGAAAGTATAGATGACCAAATTTTGGTCAACAACTGCCTCTAACTATGGGACAGTGACCCCCTATGGGTTGTTGAGAACACCAGAATCTCAAGACCAGTTACCTTCTCCATTGGGCTATGAATTCATCTTCAAAATGAACTCTTATGATTCTTCTTATTTCATGGAATTATCTTCAAACTTCAATACAAATATTGTCTTATTATGTAAAATTGAACTGGAGAAATAAAATGTGTACATACATGATCTACCTACCCTTACTTACTTGAAAGAAAGGGACACCTTAGGTGTAAACAGATGTCAAATGGATTCATTCAAGCATACCATTGACTTGTGAAATGAGCTCCAGCAGTAAGAAAAATATTGGTGTTGCTACCAATAAATCGGGAGCATGCCCAAAATGTACCACAACAGGATTGAGTAATGTGTGCATAAGACTTGTTTGTGTTGGTGAACTCTCAATAATTTCGAACCATAATTCAATGAAATCAATTCTTGGTTGCTCAAGAATACTATTGTCTTTGATTGGTTGAGGAGTTTTTAACATAAGAATACATTCATCATTTTCCTTATATCCAACCACTTCAAAGGTTCTTGATTCATCAAACATCTCAAGGTGATCTTTCTCATCATTCTTCTCAAGATTCACTTCTTCCATCAATTCTTCTTGCTACGAGTTCTTTTGTAATGTTTCATCATCTATTACATGGCTGAAATATTCTTGTATATTTGGTGGAGGTTCCTCAATTTCATTCTCAAATTTTTTGTTTGAAATATCTTCATATGGAGTATATAGGAGACTGAAAATTTCTTCTTGTGATTTGGAATTTTCATCTTCATCTTCAAGAACTTGACTTGACTTAAAAATTTCATCCACTCTTTGATTAGAATCTTCTTCAAAATTGGGCATTTCGTTATCTTTCTTCCATATGGGAGAGGATGGGTGGGCAGCAACATCAGAAAAAACATATGAATGCACCTTTGGGATGAATTTTTCTGCAAATGAATCTTTTAACACATCCCATCTAGTAATGGAGTTAGGCATTAATGAACCGTACCATTCAACAGAATCATCTTGCAGAGTTTGTAAGAATAATATAAATGTAACATTATCTTCAGTGAGGTTGAAATCATAACACGTACCTTTAAAATTAATCAAGTGTTTCTCTGCATCCTCTGAAGAATCCCCAAAAAATGTAGAAAAAATTTCAATAGGAATATTGGGCATTTGAAAGTCTACTTCTGGTAGATTTAAAGGGGTATTATGAAATCGCTTTCTTCTTTGAGTATCTCTACCTTTTGTTGAGTCTTGCAAATCCATTGATGGGATTGATGAAGAATATAAAGAAGCATTATGACATGAAAGAAACCCTTCATTTTGACTTTTTTCAATGGAGTTTCTAGGGAGTTCATTCTCCTGAATCTTTGGTGCTTCTCGTTTCTTTTTGAAATCACAAAAAAGTTGAGTCGTGATTAAAATAAGAAACAATTTTCTTGAATCTTCTTCTCGCCAATTTGAGCCATGAAGATTTATGGTTCCTCAAATATCTTGAAAATAAATCATTCCCCGATATGGTTTCCAAAAATGTTGACGCTTGAATCTGTTGGGACCGAAATGGAAACCTCACGAGGACATTAGTCCCCCTTCGTTTTTAGAGAGGTGGTACTCCTCTTGGAATAAAATATATATTTTTGATATATTGGATTAGGAGAGTTCTAGGCAGCAAACCCAAAATCTTTATTGCTTGAGATTATGAAATAAAATGGTTCTTCAATAACCTGAGTACAATCGTTATATGCAACAAAAAAAAATATTGAAGTAGGGCTTCAACATCATAATTAAATTGTGATTAGTATCACACACAATCTTCTTAACAACATATAAATACATCAATATTTTATTCATAGGAGAGAATGATTTGATCATATTAGATAATTTTAACAGAGTATTGCAATCAAGATCAAAAGATAATTTGATAGGTCAACCTCAAATACTTTATATTCTGAAAACAAGGTTACAAAGCACAGTCGAGATCAACCTCGAAGCAATTTTTTGTGGATTTTTATTTATGAAATATGTTATTCATTACAAAATCTTTGCAGAGAGGTTGAGGGAGAGGGGTGGACAGCAGCCCTGCCACCGCCTGCTAGCACTCCCGTTGTGGCTCGATCTGTAGGTTAACGATTACCTAGTTCGAGAGGACCCACGATGCCGTGAGGGCCGACTGCGACAGTCGCTCACGATGATTCTAAGGGGCGCGCAATA
>JASDQU010306551.1:54992-88767 GCA_032191745.1 Picea mariana | reverse complement strand
ATTTTTGTGTGTTTATGTTTTTACGATATTGATTTTAGACACGTCGATTGCAAAATGCATTTTTTGTTTTGTCTTTTGTGATTTTTCTTCTGAGTGTCTGAATATTGTGTTTAGCAAGACAATGGTTGACCTCAAATCATGCGACTTGGTGAACTCTGTTCTTAACTCATCGCTCACATACAACACAAGGAATGTTGAGGAACCTGCGGTTGTTTCAAGGGATTCTC
The DNA here is from genome assembly GCA_032191745.1 of Picea mariana. Classification (NCBI taxonomy): domain Eukaryota; kingdom Viridiplantae; phylum Streptophyta; class Pinopsida; order Pinales; family Pinaceae; genus Picea; species Picea mariana. Next base: position 88,540 of record JASDQU010306551.1, on the reverse strand, counting down.
TATCTAACCTACGCAGATGAACAACTTTGGAAAAATGAAGAAGTGTCTGCCTGGTGGTACGGTGAAAACCTTAGGGTAAGAACATTAAGCTAGAAAGTACTAAATGTACCTTAGAGACAAAGATAGAAAAATTTCACCTTAAGCATCTCATTCTTGCAAATAACATATGTCCTCCTCTCCCACTCATTGAGGGCATTCTGCCGAAAAATAAAATCAACTATATCCAATGAGTGCATAGTCAAAGAGGGTATGTAGATATCTCTGGCAAGGCTATGGACACTCACTGGCGGTGAAGTAAGGTCTGTGATGTCGAGGTGACTCCATCAGGGCTATGGATGCTCATTGGTAGTGGAGCAACACTGTAGCAAATGAATAAGGGTAACTAAAAGTCCTAGTGCCAGTGAATTCTTTACTAGACTCTTGTCAAAGGGGGCATGAGTCAAGGTTATAGGAAATGAAGGTTGAATAAAGCTTTAAAACCCCACAGGAAGGCCCAGATGTGTAAACCGGAGAATTTCAAATGCAAGGGTGAAAGGGGATCTAATAAAAACCAGTTAAGTTCTTCACCATGTTTTGCATCAATCGAGCCCGAGGGAGGAAAAAATATTCTACTTTCACCCAGTAAGTCTCCATTTGTTGAGCACTCAACACACTCTAAAATTCCTATGTCATTTTTTACTTTTTGGGTACCACTTGATCTTTGCAATGTTTGAATTTGATCTCCGTTTGAGAAATGTTTTCTCTTTGCTTGTTCTCTTGACTCTCATTAGCTACTCAGCTTTGTTTAACTTTATGAAACCCTATGAATTAAAAAGGATTAACACTTAAATAAGGAATCAACAGCCAAAACACTTCAGTTGACGTGCTCAATATTCGACGTCAAAAGGAATTAAAAGGTGAAAAAGAATCAGTCGGAAAACATTAGTCTTCAAGCGCTGATCTTCATAGGCATTGGCGATAGGAAGTTTGTTTCATGACAAGGATCACATCCTAACATTGTCGATAGTTGATCCCCTTCAGAATCAATAAAACGAAAAGGGAGTAAATGTTAAATAAGAAAGAAACGATATTGCCAATAGTCGATACCCGATGCATTTTGGAATCGAGAGTTTTTCAAGGAAATTAATCTGAATAAAAACATGTGGTAGGTTCATCCCCGATCACCGACCCTAGATACCTTTTCGATATCGGTGAGCCCGAGTTTATTTTAGAAAGCACAACGTGAAGAAATTCTTGAATCCGACTAATACACCCGAATTAAATCACTGGTCCTCATCGCCACGTGTCTTTTCCATATTGGATAACCATACAGTCTAGTTTTACCCCGAGTCATTCTTGGTTCCCTAGGTCCAAGTCACACCTCCGAGTCAATTTTTCCACATCAGCATTGTACGATGAGATCGATCAATGTGGGACATTTTATGGACTTTGACAAAAACATTCATAGCGCATCCCTGATCCCCGATTCACCCACTGAGAAAGTGACACGATGGGATGTTTTAGCACTATATACGATTACATTCGTAGCATTTAAGGGACTAATTAATTCCAAATCATGCATTAGTTGTTTCTTCATGTGAAAATCAAAACAACCATTTGAAATTACCAATAGGCCACATCACCCTGCGTGCCTCCTCCGTCAACCCAGGCTGAATTCAAGCTACAGAGATTCAACGACAGATTTGTTTGAATTCCACTCATTACATGAATTAAATGGTTGATACAACACGGTAATTTCTTCCTTCGTTTAAATTCTCTTTAGCCATTGTAAACAAAGCCATTCTACGCGTAAAGGAGTTTTAGAGCATCTGGAGAAGTGATATGAGAAATTCAAAAGTTGCAAAGATCCCATGAGTATCAAATAACCAGGTTTGGAAATATTTATAGGTATGTACGAGTCGGTGGATTTTTCATGCTTAAACTTCATATATATATTTTATCCAGTGTTTCTCTATACGTAGTCTCTAAAATATTTATTTTGATTGTGGGAACAATGCCTCCAAGAAATCCAACCACTAGGCAATCATCAAGGGCGTCGAAGCTAAAAGAACCAGAGGTAGGAGAAGGATATTTTCCAGGAGCCGCAAAATGATTAGAGTTCACCTCGAGTCCAAAACCAATCATTAAGACATATACAAAGAATGTTTTCACCCAACCTCTAAACTTTTGAGACATAAAGGCCAACACAGGGACCAAGGAGGCACTCCCACATTGGGGAGAACTCTTCAAAAAGATCAGCCAGGAAGAATTCTAGGAATATATCCCTCTCAGTGACCCAGATATGAGAAATCTCGACAACGAAGTTTTTCCAAATATATGATGATTGTACCTGCACATGCTAGCAAGAAGAACTCCAGTGTTCCATTGCATAGAACTCCTGAAGTGGCTCATTGAACACATAGACACACAAAAATTTTTGATTAAAGATGACAATGGTGGGTGTGTCAGAGTGTTCCTTGCAGTCGAGGTCCAGAAATATTACAAACTTCGAGACACAAAGGAGCGACTGAATACAAATTTCCTTATGAAATTCTATGAGCATCACTACACTAGCCGATTGATGGCCTCATGGTGGATTGAGGATAAGAAGTACACCAACCAGAGCATCGGTTGGTAACAACCAACCAACTTGAGGGAGATGTACATCTACCTGATGGCTCTAATCTACCGATTGTATGGGGAAACACAATGCTCTAGATTTTCAGAGGCATGGATGCCTCTAGCTTACACAGTGTCCATTTCTAGGAGAAACTTCAACTAGGGAGCCATCATTTCCAAATAGTTGAGCATTTGCATACAACAATCTTATACGTCAAAAGAAGGAGAGACCCCAACCTTCTGCATGGCTTCATACTTCATGGATTTCATGTGTTCCATAAACATCTTTGTCGGCATGAACCTGAGCTGGTACATCACAAAAATCTTAGTCCACGTATATTTCATCATTTTATGGGAGAATAGGTACAAAATATCCTACTCCCTCATCTGTGATGAATTTATCGAATGTATTTACTTTATTCTTTTCAAGAAAGAATGCCTAAGGCTATCGGCTGTGGTGGCCAAAAAGATGATATCAAATCTCAACCACTGGTATCCGGACAAGCACGATACCTACATCATGGTTTTTTGGGCCACCAGAGAACCTCATCTCCTGCCATCACATGTTCCTGATCGGCTAGTATTTTGAGAGATGTGCTACCAGACCATCCTACAAGGCTACAATGCCACCCTGATCAAAGCTAAAAAATGACCATTTATACCCTATCGATTCTGTGTAGGGTTCTACCTGGTGAAGGACACCGCTCAAGCCAAGCAAGAGGGGTTGATCCAATTGGATTTCGAATTCCAGACTGACTGATTCCGCAAGCATGAACCTAAGGTTCTGGTCTTGAAACACACCTCACAAGTGTCATCCTGTTGACCATACACCCATGACAAATTTGAAGATGAAGTCTTATTAAAAAATTCCCAAGATTGGGACAAAGTAGTGGCAAGGATGGTTGACCCTAAAATGACTAGGTTCAAAGCCATGAGCCTAGCTGAACAGAAGAAGATACTAGAACAATTAGCTCAATGGGCCCTCAAGGACAAAGAAGAAATGATAGCGACCGAAGTAGCAGAAGTCCCCCTAGCAACCCCGATGCAAGCAAGAGGTTTCCCTGTGAAATAGGACACACAAGAAAGGGGGTTGCTCATGTTATAATAGGCACAATGAATAATTGATCATATTTGACCAAACCTCTCAAGAACAACAAGATCCCTTGTCTATAACCCACATGAAATCTAGATGGGCCCAAGCTACCCTGAATTAATAGACATTGATGAAATTAATAGGTTAGACGACCCTAAATTCACAATGCCACTAGTTGGGTCATCGACAAGTGTTTCAAATCATCCAAATACAGTCAAAACATTATAGAGAGAAAGTGCACCAAACCCCCTAAGCAAATTGATAAACATCTATGATGATGAACAGAGCCTAGAGTTATCCTTGGTGACCCTCGTACAGATTGAAGAGGAAAAGCAGCTAGCGAAGACATCTTCCCCAGCTCCCTATGCTCAAACTCAGGGTCTTCCACAGAATTAGTAGGAAATTGACAGTGTCTTAGACACTAAGTTGCCCAATGCACTAGAGGCTCAAGCGAATAGTCCGAAGGGTGGGCCGAGGTTAGGCAAACAAAAGGAAGAGGCTACATAATAGGAAATCATTGTATCAACAACCGATGATCAAGTAAGTATTGAGCCTACCCCCAATGCCTCAATTTCAATCAGTACTCAACTCCTCGATGAGAGACAAACAAAACTCGGGCCTTCAGAACACAGGGAGGAAGTTCAAGAACCCAATATTGAACAAGTATATACTATCAAGAATCTGGGGAATACACTCAGTTGGGGAGATCAACAAATCCCTAAACCCATGGACAAAGTAGATGACATACATGACATCGTTTATGACCAGAAAAGGAAATATATCGTCGAGAGAACCACCAATAAGAGGAGAATCAATTTAGATTGCTCTGTCCTCATCACCACAGAGGACAACCCAATTAACACAGAGAATGCTAAGACATCCAAACTTATTGGAAAAGGGATGGAAATCACAAATGCCACTCTGGACAGAGCTAAAAGAGATGAAAAGGAATTGGTCGCTACTCTGAAGGAATCGGGAACATTTTTTCCACTTAGCAAAATACTACCAGGACACCACATAGCTCACGATGTTCCTAAGGAGAGAATTCCAGGAGGCATACAACAGATTTATAGATGAGCGACACCTATTCACTGCAAGGATAACTGAGCTTCAACAAGACACCCTCATGGAGCTTGAAACATGAAAATATATGGAAAGGTGGTATGAGAAAGCACAACAAGACATGGAAAGGGTCGACTATATCAGTGCAGTCCAACAAGGCTGTGATACAGAACAACATGACATTTGGGTGTTAAAGAGAGAAGCCTTGATCACATAAAGAAATCAACCAAGTATTGGGAAAAAATGGCTCGGGAACCTCATCAGGAAATCAAAGAAAAGTGGGTTGGGTGTGAGAAAATTTGGATCAAGATCAACTGGGTAATGAAAGATATCGGCCTCCCCAAGTTTGGCACACCCAAATAATTTGTCGACTTGCGCGACATAGTCAAGACTCATGCCGAACAAGACTCATCATGGGATGAAGAAATAACAAAGGTGGAAGATATGGTGCCAGGCTAGGTGTGGCAATTCATGGAGCACCCAATCAAATCTCGGACAGTGCTACAATAGTTCAGTGCCAAAATTATCAAATATCAGGCACATGAAGTAGAAATCAAGGATATCATTTCGGCCCCAGTGGATCAACATAGGTTTTCGTATGTTAACACATGCAAGGATATTTTTGTCTAGTGGTTGGAGTACGAGAAGAGTCATTCACTCGAATGAAACCAATAGATGAATTTTGGAAAATGAAAGAAGAAAGCACCATGTGGCGAGTTTTATTTTAATTAGCTGCACTTTAATTGTTATTTTTTAGTTAATTTTCTGTTATAAATAAGAGCATCGATCGGTTAGTTAATGGTCAATGGTTGTTGCAAAGACCCTCATTTTTAGTTTTGTTAAGAACTATTTCGGAGCTATCTTTCATTGAGAAGTTCTTTTTGGGACTAGAGAAAAGTTTTTTTTTTTCATCAAATGCGTGTATGATTGAATGTAGAGAAGAAATATTTCTTATTTCGTCTCATGAATGGATTTTGTAATGAGTAAGAGATACTAAATTTGTTGATAAGTTATCTGATTCAATGTTTTAGAGTTCTTATCTTTAATGATGAAAATAAATTGTTGTGTTATTATGTGATTGATGATTAGAGTTGGGTGAATTATTTTACTTGTCATCATTTATCACATGCATGTTTTCTTCTGATTAATTGTATATCATCCAGTAATTGGAATACCCGCACGGTTAATGTATTAGTATCAGGCATATGTTAGACAATTAGTGTCTGCATGCTAGAGTGAAAGGGTTATCCCAAGCTCATCCTCTTCTCCAGTATTTAAGTTTGTTCCCACTTTGTCACTTAGTTGGTTTATACCGACTTCATCTTATATCAGTCCCACCTAAGAGAAAACAAAAAAAGAGAGTGTTCAAACTGAAGGAGAACGCCTTCACAAGAAAATGTAAATCCCATCGATTATTTTGGCTGGATCATAAGATCTAGAGAACCATTCCACTATTGGGCCTCGGTGGTGGGTTTGGTTCGTGATGTTGAGTTAAAGGGATTTAGGACCCCTCAACACCAGACAATACTCACAAAAACAATGGATTCCTCCAATGCCTTACTCTCAATGGACACATCAACAACCACAATTCCAACCTTGGAAACAAGGATGGAGGGGGTTTACATATGGGAATGTCCCTTTTTAGTCACCAACTTTTCCTTCTTACCCAAAATATCCTTCCAGTATCTTTCATTTGTTAACTGGATTTAATCCACCTTCTCTACCTCCACCTTACTAGCTAAAAAACAACTTACATTTCCTTTGAACCCAAACCAAAAACAACAAATGAAAGCTACACCTAATCCAAACCCCCCTCGACCTACCACTATTCCTTCACAACCCATCCCTAATCCAAACAATATACTTACACAACTTATACAAAATCTTGAGGTACAGACTTTCCCAACTTATGTGATAACTCCTACTTCACTAAATGAAATTCAATTGAGATCGGGGAAGGTATTGAATAAACCTGTGGAAAATGATAGAGTTACTATATGGTTGTTATTATTGCAATAATTCAATATTACTATGATTGAAAGACACAGACGAGATAATCACGTTGTTGATTTCATATCTAGACTTATTCATACATGTGATAATGCACCAGTGGATGACAATTTTCTGGATGAAAATATGTTTTCTATTTCTACTTACATTCCTTGGTATGCATATGTGGCCAATTATATTGTAATAGGAAAGTTACCTCAAAATATTTCCTCCCGAGAAAAACAAAGAATTATTCAACTGAGTGCAAATTATATGTGGCATGATGATTTTTTATACTATACATGACATGATTTGGTTATCAAAAGGTGTGTACGGGAAGATGATATGCATGAAATCCTCAAAGCCTACCATGATGGTCCATGTGAAGCCCATTTTTCTTATAAGAGGAAAATATACAAAGTACTACAGTCAGGCTACTATTGGCCAACTATCTTGAAGGATGCAAAGAAGTATGTGGCTAGCTATGATGATTGTCAGAGGATGGGGAAACCAACTGCAGTTGATGAGATGCCTCTCCAAGTTCAGGTAGTAATTGAACCTTTTGAAAAATGGGATTTGGACTTTGTAGGACATATTAACCCAATGTATTGAACAGAAAGGTACATATTGTTTTGTATAGGTTATCTGACAAAATGAGTAGAGGTTAAAGATTTGTATTCTACAAATGAACAATTTGTTGTTGATTTTCTATTTGAAGAAATATTTAGTAGTTTTGGTGTGCCTCGAGAAATAGTGATAGACCAAGGAATCCAATTTACCTCCAACTTGGTCAAAGACATTACTGAACAATATTAGATTAAACATAGAAAAACGTCACCTTAACACCCCCAAGCAAACAGACAACTGGAATCAACTGAGAAGGTGATAGAGGCTATTCTCACCAAGACAGTTCAATTACACCATAAATATTGGGTTGATTGGTTTCTTGAGGCCTTATGGGCCTATATAATAACTTGGATAAAAAAAATAGGCCACACACCTTATGAATTGGTGTATGGGAAGCACGTGTTGCTTCCCATAGAATTTTAAGTAAAAACCTTTAGGATTGCTATGCAATTGGGGATGGACTTAGAAGAAGATAAAAACTAGAGGATATTGCAGCTCACTGAGCTTGATGAAATCAGACAAGATTCTCTTCATAGGAATACACTCATTCAAGAACAAAGGATTAAATGGCATGATGAGTACATCAATAATAATTCTTTCCAACCAGGTGATTGGGCCCTCTTGTATGACACTAGGTTCAATAATTTCAAGGGAAAATTGTCCCCTCGATGGTTGGGACCCTATGAAGTAGACACAATTTACGACAATGGTTCAGTTAAGATAAAAAATATTGATGAATATAAGACTTCCTTTTTCCTAAATGGACATCGATTGGAATTTTATCATAACCCTCTATCTAAAGAGGATTTTATCAAACATGTTCTTCAAAATTCTGAAATGCAATTGGTTAGAAAGGGGAGTTCTCCTCCTGCTAATCCACCATTGTAAGTTTTTTTGTGTGATTTAATTTAACATTGTATATATATGTATATAGGTGTGTTGTTAGATAATGATTTTGGTATTACTAACAAGAGAAAAGGCTAATTGTGTTCTCTTGTAGATAAGCAATAAGGATGACATCTTTCAGGGGTAAGTTTATTCCTTTATCTAGCCCTAGTACATTACTTATGGAAGAGGATCCTAATGGATTTTTCTTTAAGTTTTTCAGACTCATAAAAATTGAAAATACCGATGAGCAAGAAATGGCATGAGGTAAATAAAAACCCATGGGATAGTAGATGGAGTTTTCTTTAAGTTTTTTAGACTCCTAAAAATTGAAAACACTGGCAAGTGAGAACTAGCCCGAGCTCAAGAAAAATCCACCATATAGTAGATGGAGTTTTCTTTCAGTTTTTAAGACTCATTAAAATTGAAAACACTAGACAGAATTAGCTAATATGGGCTTGAGAAAAATACACAAGATAGTAGTAGTTAGGTTTTTCTTTCCAATAAAATGGAAGTGGCAACAGAATAAGTAGTTAGTCTGGTTCCAAAAACTGGAGGCTTTTGCATCTCAATATGAGGTTGTCCATCTACAATTTCCTTCTTGTTACAGATCTTGGAGCCCAATCATTGAATTCTTTTGCCTCATTTTATGACATTTCCACTGCAATTTCAACATTCATGTAACAATGTGTTGTTTGTAGTTTTTCCAGCATGATACTTCAGCAGAAAAAATTCACATGTAGAATCAGTAAGTGCTAGCACCTAATCTAGATTGACCTTCAAAACATGTTAATATACAAAGGGAAGCCTACAAGATTCCAATTTGAAGACTATACATTCAGGTACCTTATCAAAATTTCATCCAGTACTGAAGAAAACTTCTCGTGTTCATCCAGTACTAAAGAAAAATTCTTGTGTTCATCTGGTACTAAAGAAAACTTAATGTGTTCATTCGATACTGATGGTGTAATTTTGGTAAAAAATTTCCTATACTTGATGTTTTCCTTGTTTGACAAAGAACACTTCAGGTAATGGAGGTATGTGCTCATTATTTTATTCATTTTATTAAGAATCATATTAATTTTGTGTGAAATATATGGTTACTCTCATGAACCTTTGTTATGTTAAGTTGTTAAATTTCCCTATCATTATCTTCCAAAATATTCATGTTTATTCCCCTATTTTTAAAATCATTTACGATGTATTCAAATTTCTTCATGGAGTGATCGTTGATATGATTGGGCAAATAATAATCATACCTTCAGCAAGATTGGTCCATTTTGAAAATATCTTGTCAAAGAATCATGTTTGTGTGATGTCAAAATTATGATTATACCACCTTCTATAACCTTATGTTGTTAATTATTGATTCAAACCATTGTTTTGGTGATTGTATAACTTATTACTACCTTTCGGCAACATTAATGTTGACTACTGCATAATGGTGAATTTTGGTCAAATCGACCACATTCCTTGCAATCATTACAAAAAATGGTGTGAGTTGGATGTGACATTACTTTTGGATATGATCGTCACATTATCCATGGATGTGATCCCTCGGCATAATTTATGACTTTTCCTTACCTCACCCTCATTGAAATTATTTGACCATTGTATTCTCGTTTCCATTAATAAATGCTCTTATGGATGTCTTTTCCATCCAGATAAGCGTTATTTACCCATTCCATACTATATGACCTCCACTCTATTCATTCCTACTATCAATTCATTCCATTGCTCTGTCTTCATCACACCATTTTTGTAATTTTTCTTCTGGTACTATGTTGTTTTCTCTACATTGTTCTGGTACCAAACCCTCTCCCAAATCCTGTTGCCTACACTTATTTTGAGACCTATTTTCAGTTTGGCATGGGGGTTGACAGGGATGAACCTGTGTTCCATCTTTAAAAAGAAAAGGAGGAATATCAAGAATGCAAAGAGAAATTTGAGAGCATCGGTTGGGTTCATTTTCTATAAAAATTCGAAGGACATCAGGAGGGAATGTCCCATGCCTTCACCTAGAGTTATGATGGAGAGAGTGTCCATTTGGGATAACTAAAGGTAAAAATCATCAAATCCACCATAGCAAAAGCAATGGATTTACCTTCTACTAGAGAGAAATATTTCAAAGGTATCATCATTGATAAGAGCATCTGTCATAAGTTTTTGAAGCCCGAACATATGGACCTAGATTGGAAAAAATGCATCTCCTGGAGCTGGATCAAGGAGGAATATTGGAGGATGCTTGTCATATAGTAAAGGTTTTTAACCTGTGAAGGGAGGTATGTTGTAACTTTCCTTTATCATTTAAGTATTTTGTTTCATTTTGAGGGTGGACTACAAATAGATTTTTCCCATTTTCTTTGGATGAGTTTGAATAAAATGGTGAGAGTGGCCAAGTCTTCCTATAAGAAGAATAAAACCAGTCTCTATCACCATGGGTTGATGAAACTTCTTGTTGTTCATGATTTGAGAAAATGAGGCAGCAGTTGGAAGAAACTCCTCATAGAAAACATTGCTTAAGAGGAGATTTTTAAATTTGTGGAATAAAATGTGACACGAGAATGTAGTAAGGAGTCAGGAAGAAAGAAGGGGAGCGGTAAAAAAAAATAAAATAATCCAAGTAATGAAGTAGACAGTGTTGGCTCTAGTTCACCAAAGTTTGTTAGAAAATTGGACAAGGAAAAAACATTAATGTTAGAAGAACCACTTACATCTAGGGTGAAACGATCATCCACAACCAAGAAACCTTTCCCAGACCTGTCTACTAAAATAAAAATGCAAATTATTGAGAAAAGGAGGAATAAACAGTGGTTTGGTAGTCATGTGGGGGAAATTGCAGATAGTGTTCCAGAAGTAATTGTTGAATTACCTCAGGAGAAGGTTGGAGAATTGGAGAAGACCCCTTAATTGAGAGTTAAAGGTAAGAAGAAACTTATAATCAATGAAGAGATTTCTATGGAAAATTCCTCTAGAAGAAAAAAAAGATGTGCACAAGAATAAAAAATTCCAATGCCTACATCTGAGTCCTCTAGAAGAAAAACAAGGAAGTCACAGGAAAAACAAATTCTAGTGCCCATATCTGAGCCTAAAAACAAGAAAAGAAGATTGTTTGTGGAGGAAATTTCCATTTATATTAGCAAACCCGATGAAGCATTAGGTCCAACATGAAGAACCAGTCAGAGCATGGCTAAATAGGTGACAATTTCTCATTTTCCTTTTTTCTAGAGGATCCAATTGAAATTCTGACTTCACCAAAGAAAGAAGATATGCATGTAGCAACTATTAGTGAAACTGAGTTAGTAGCAGAGACTCTTAAGGATTTAAGGAAGGAATTTCAAGCCAGGGAGGAGGTAAATGAGAAAGAGACACTTTAACCTATCAGTTATTTTACCAAACATCAGTTGGTACTGAAAGATGAAATGATTACAAAACATAATGAAGAATTGAAGCAAGAAGTGGAGGAGTACAATTTTTTGGATAGATACATCAAGAAAGAAAATGCATAGTTGAATAACCGAAAACCGAAGGTTACAAGATGAGCATGACGAGGTATATACCAATATCAATAAGGTTTTGCGCCTAATACATTACACAAGATTTATTAAGAGGGAACTTAAGGATGAGGCCTCATGTTTTGATATCTTAAATCTAGGCAATTAATGTTCAGGCAGGATGGAAGAACAACACTAGTTTTGCAATTTTGAGATCTAGTTTGGAAATTTTTGCATGAGAACATGCAATGACTTTACCTTATATTGTCCTATATATTGACCAACTTTACCTCATACATATGCACCATTTTCCTATTTTCTTCAAAGACATGTCTTTTATCCATTCTTGTGTATACATGAGGTAACCTATGTTTAAATCATGATTTATCTGATTTATTAATATTTGGAATTAAATGATTTATGTTAATGATCTCTAATTACCTTGATTAATCCAAGAATTCCTTATGACATAGCTCCTCCTAGTATGGTACTTGTCTGCATGCATTCGATACTCAACTCATCCGGTACCTATTTCTGTGCTAGTTCGGTACCAATGTATTTGACAGTGCGCGTCCAGTACCAATATTCATGTTCCAACAATGCGCGTCCAGTACTAGTTATGCATGTATAGGATTGGGTGTTTGAACAAATTTTCTTTCTATGGGTCCAAGGAATTTGTTAGCTAGAGCATCATTTGTGTGTTGAAGACCATGATACACTTCATCCTCATGCACTTTGTGTCATGAGGATGAAGTTGTTTCCATGAAAAATGTTATATCCTCCAATTGTATATTTACCCAATTATTTGATGTTATTTCAAGGTCTTGGTTTTAACGGTTGTTTCTCTTTAAAAGAGAGGGCCTTGTAGATGATAAATATATAGAGACATAATTAAGCACCTTTATTCTATATACTTCATTATTGAGAAAATTGTTGATTATACACCTAATATTGAAGTAATGATATGGATTATAGTTTATGGAATTTATGTGTGTGATCAAATTCTTCATTCTATAAGTTTATTTTAAAGCTATGTTGTTGGTACGGAAAGGGCCCATCAAGCCAACCAAGGTAAGATTCCATGTATTTATCTGTGTGAATATAATTCTTGTTTGTGTGTGAATAAAACAATTATGTGTTTTGATCATAGTATCTAATTTTATTTCTGTTGTGTTTCAATAAAGCATTTGAAAAAACACAATATAGATTTGTGGTAATTCTGAGTGAGTGAGCATTTCTGAGTTCAATATAGATTTCTGAGGAAATTTTTGTTATTATTGTGTGTGTGTGTGGAAAATAATTTGTTAGATTGAATGCTTTAACATTTGTTTCTATTTTTCAAATACATGAACAATTAAGATCTCCATATCTCACCCTACATGAACCTATAATGAAGTATCTTACTACACCTAGTATTTCTTCCAGGATTGATTAGGTTATGAATGATTTTCCTTTTAAGAATGTGTAGAGAGTTAATTACATATTGTTGTTAAATTAGTTGCTATAGGAAACAAAGTCAAAATTCATCTTTTCCTTTCATGAGCCTGTAAATGAGCAGACTCATTACTTGAGAAAGAGCCTTTAAATCACATGCTTGTTGATATTTTATTTATGAGTTTTTCTTTTTGGTTTTTAAACTGTACGAAGAATATTTTTTGAAGATTGTGAAACAAAGTATCGGTTTTGGAGTGTTTCTTATTTAGGCTATACTCATCAGACATAGGAACTTATCTGTTATCAGCACATATAGTGCATCAACTCCATTGATTACAAAACCAGATTGACATATTAGTGATTGCAATATATTAAACATATAATTGCACCAACAAGTTTGAAGGATTCAATAGCCTTTGACATCTTCAGAATATTCAACAAAAATGGACTTCTCACTTTTAGGTTGCAACACTTTACTTTTCTCATTAGGAATGTGATCCATGCTACACTACCAAATACAAAGAAGTGGATTACATCTAGATTAATTTTAGTACATGCTTCTTCTGGTGTTGTTTTTTATAAATCCCTAAACAACATAGTCGATGGCTTCCACCCAATAATTAATACTTAATCCCTTAGATTGGATCATACAAGTAGCCATTAATTTTAATGTGTGATTCTTTTTCTCAATAGCACTAGTTTGTTGCAGTGTATATGGGACAATATGTTTCATTTGAATGACCTATGCAATATAGTAGCTTGCACATTTGTTGTTCAGATATTCGCCTCCATTATCTATTATTAACATTTGAATATGATGTCCATATTTTTTTCCTACAATGTCCTTGTAGGCCAAACATTTTTCAAAAGATTCACTCTCAAGTTTTAGGAAATGAACCCAAGTGAATCTGGAGAATTCATCAATAAAATTTAAGAAACACTTGCACCCAGAAAAATAAGGAGAAGAAAACAGACCATGAAAATAACTATGAACAAGCTACAAAGGGGTCGAGGCATGCTTGTCAAAATTTTCCCAATGATGTTTGTTGAGAACACAATTGGCACAAACACCTTCTCTGTAATAAACTAGAGGAAGAATAGTCACCATATTTTGATTACATAGTTGCTACAATGAGCAATAGATTATATGACCAAACTTCTCATACCAAAGTTTTCTCAAGTCATCGCTATGAGTAACAAAAACTAATGGAAAATATGATGACCCAAAGTTGTCAAACTTGTACAACCTGGTAATATCATCAACAATTCCAATTTCTAGGACATTATTAAGATCTTTTAAATCCTTGATTACGACCTACTGAGGTGAAAATTCTATGGCTTTTTCTTCACCTGAATAATTTATCTCATACACTGATAGAAGGTTGCAGAAAAGACTTGGAACACATAATACATCATTCAAATGAACATTATCTACTTGGACTGTTCCAGACCCTACAACACTGAGAGATCTATCATCACCAACAAATATTTGTTTGGTGGTACATTAATTTAGAGTGGAAAAAATTTCTTTACCATTAGAAATATGATAAGGTTCTCTAGAATTAATAAGCCACTCATTAGAGGAAGAAGTAGAAGTTTCATTGAAGGATTAAAAATAAGAAGAAAGTGCATGTCCATGAGAAGAAGAGTTATAATAAGAAGACTCAATATTGATGTTATGATTCTTGATTGTTTCTTTGAAGTATTCTATCCTTTAAAAATATTTAAGCTCCACATGACCAGCTCACCCACAAATGTTGCAATTTATGTTAGTCTTCCTACTTTTGGATTTTTTCCCTTTGTCACACTTATGAGTAAAAGTTGGATGTGATTCTTTGGGACCCTTCTTTTTTTGTTTTTGTGCTAAGGATGTTTCTTCTTGGTATTCTTGGATTTATATTTATATTGAGACATTAAGGCTTTGTTGGAAGTTCCAGCATTGTTGATCAACCCAAGCTACATAATCTTATTTTCCTCTTGAATAAGAGAATTAAAAAAGGAATCAAGACTGGGAGTTTGGTAAGCACTCCCTAGATGTTCTCTTGTGGCATAAAAGATAGAATATGCACTACCAAAGATTAGAGAGAATTAAATAAATGCATCGGTCATCCTTCAAATCTATTTTACCGTCTTTACATAAAATTCTAAGTCTTTTGAACTTAGATAAATAATATTCAATAGAATGAAAATCATTGGGACTTAAAGTCATTAACTAATTTTCAATGTGGTAGGCTCAAATAATATTGTGTTTACCAAACACAACTTGAATATTTTCCCAAGCTTCACCAACATCATCAATTTCTTGAAGGTGAAAGATTAAATCAAGAGAGATGGACATTTCTATTAGTCCATGTACTTAGTCATTCTTACTATTCCATTTGTCTTTGTTTTTGACATTATTGGGTTCTTGTTCTTTTTCCAAGGTAAGATAGTACAATCCTTTACTTATTAGGACATACTCCATATGGGATTTCTATGAGAATTAGTTGGTATTGGTAATCAAAACATCACTAGGAGAATTGATATTAAAATAGACATAGAATATGGATTTAAAAGATAAAATTGATGGTTGGGATGAAAATTTCTTGAAAAAAATATGTTATTTAAGAAATACAACACTGAAAACAAACTCCAGGTGTGAAAGTTATGGCTTTTTCAAAAGAGGTATAAATAGTAACCAAACGGCCATGTGGCAAGTAGAAGTTGGTCCACGTGATCATGCCCCTATGTTATCACATAGGGTTGTCAAGAGTCATATGGGTATGTTGTGAATACCTAAGTCTGTATCCTTTCCTTGTCTTTCTCTCTTTCACGGGCCATGTCTTAAAGTTTTCCCTTCGACTGGTAAAGTCGGTTTTGTTCGCCCCTTTTTGTTTAAAAGGCTTGCTTTTCCTGGATGTCTTACCTGAAAAATTCTCGGCCCAAAGCCTTTTTGTTTTCCTCTAAAGATGAAAACCCATCTCCTTTTGTTTCAATCACTCATCTTCTAGTTTTCCCAAGCCCCTATCCAGTCATCCAAGTATTTGTTTACACAGGCCGCAACTGCGGGCTCTAAGAGCGACACTCAAAATGATCTGTTCTAGACTCGAATCAAGAAAAAAGGTATATTCAACTTTCAACGACAGGAATTCCATGTGGAGTTCATATTAGCAGCTCGCAGGCATTGATAATCCTAAATTTGTGAGAAGTATAGTGCCAAAGAAAAAGGCCCAAAGAGAGCATGAGTCATTGATCTTTAAAGGGACAGGTGGAAGTTGATCCAAGTGTTCAGGAAAATAAGCTTTGGGATTTTTGAAGTGAGAAGTGTGTGGAATTACTGAAGAGCCAAAGCCTGAATTCTCGAAATAATCTGAGCCATCAAAAGATGAAGACGTGTGGAGGAAGATCCCTTGCTTCGGAGTTGGGCGCTCTGGAGAATTGTGGGAGTTAAACATTGCAAAGTGTTAAAGTGGCCAAAGTCCTGAAGTGCCTAAAGTCCCGAAGGCCCAAAGTGAATTTGAGGCGTTGATAAGCAAGAGCCACATGTCAATAGATCGACAGCTCCGGGTAAAAGTGCATGGAAGAGTAAGTGAGATTTGAGCTTTGGTATTCCCGGATCCCGGAGACCCAAAGTGGATCTTGAATTTCCAAATCCAGAATGCCATGCATCATTACAACTATCACTCCGGGAGTTTTACTTTGGGAGTTTTAAAATGAGAAAAGCACCGATGTCCTGAAGGCCTTGAAGTCCCGAAGACCCGAATCTCTGAAGTCTCGAAGCCAAAAATTAGCAGGATCCATCCAATTCAGAGGGACGTGTGGCACCAGATCTGAGAATTCATGATTTCATGAATCAAAGGTTTTAGCATGGAGCACAGAATAATTTTGCGAAGGGTGAAATCCCGAAGAGCCTTTTTATATGAGCAACAAGTTACAGCCCAAGGTTGCATGCAAGATGGAGTGATTGAGTGGAGCTACGCCAAAGGATGAAAGAGCCTGTATTGGTCACAAAAAAAGACCTGCATGGCCTCAAGGCATCTAGATTGACTCGAAGAAGCCATGGGCACTGCTTGGAAAATTCATGGGTGTTAGGCCTCGTCCTGATCTTGATGAAGATAGTTAATGGAAATGGGGGCAACAATTGAGACCTCATCTCACCCCATAAATGGAAAGCATATTGAGAATGGACATGGGGGGAGATTTTCAATCTGAAGTTTCCCAAGGGACAGATTTTCCTGCAAAGCACATAACTAAGTCAGTCTCACGTCTGAGATAAGAAGGCCTATATAGGATGACATAGTAGGCACCGATTGCAAACTTTGAATCCAGGGGTCCAATCACATTCCTGGTGGTTTCAACATTTTTAGTATATATAGGTAGTTTTGATATTTTGTTAAGGTGGAATGGTTGAGCTAGGCTCCCTACTATTATATTGTTTTGATGAAGAACACTGGTTCTTTGGTTATGTCTTGATTTGAGACTTCTTGATTAATCTAAGTCATCTTTCTTACTCCATCTTATTTTCCTCTGATACTGAGAGAGTTCATTATTGATTGATTCACATGGATTTTTGTGATTGTATTATGATGAATGTTTGATTATAATATTGTTATGATTTCTTTCAGTTTCCTTGAAATTTGAATCCAAGAGGATCTTGTGTTTAAGTTTTTCTTCCTTAGGCTGCTAGTAGGCCTGATGTTCACAGCAAACCTCTACACTTTTCTCACCAAATTATTCCTCCTACTCACCTTTAATCCAACTTATTGACTGAAGTTGATCCAAGACCTCAATTTCTTATGGATACCAGTCCAGATTTCTGAGTTAGAACGTTATTTTCATTGAGTCTTCTCCATTTGGCCTCTTAAAACTCATTTACATTTACTGTATGAATTGATGGGTATTGGGATTACCTTCTATGCAATCTGAGGGTGGATTCTAGTGCTAACATTTCTTGGCGCCAATGTTGGGGAACAAATTGAAGACATTTCCCTGGGATAGAATGACAAAGAGCTTATGATTCTAAAGGTGCACTAGATATCAGAACCATTGAAGATTGCAATTTTCACCTAGCGACTCCACAATCAAAGACTCCACTGGGGAGGGCCCTGTTGACAGAAAAATGACCATATCGAAGGGGAAGACTAGGTATCAGTTTATGATATTTCTTCATGAAATATTGTTTTTCTTTATCAACTCATTTTTCTCTTTCCCTTTACATATAAAAAAATGTATCCTTTGCTTTGTCCATTTAGATGATAATAATCCTTCCTTTATTTATCCATGGAAGAAGAAGACATGCCCTCTTGTTGTGTTGTAGATGTTGATCTTGTGTCTTTTCCTCAGCCTATTCATGAAAGTGAGATTTGTATTGGATTTCCTCGTGAAATTGATCACCCTTGTAGCCTTGAGGGGGTTGAAAATGATTCAATGCCTTCTCAAATCTCATTGCCTTCTGTTATTACTGTCGAGCCTGTCCATACTCTTGTTAAACCTCATATTCATCTCACCAGTTTTCAAGCTAAGATTAGAGAAAATATGTTTAAACCTTTAAGGTTGACACTTGACCTTCATCCTTATCCTCTTTATTCCTTTGAGTATCTTCCTAGGTTTTATGGGGAGGATCATGTTATAGATGAGAGGCACTTGGAGGCCTTTGAGAAATTTTTTGATCAGTTTGAGATTGTTCATGGGGATGTTACCATGAGGTTTTTCTCACATTCTTTGTTTGGAGATGTTTCTATGTGTTTTAAATGTTTGGGAGTCGGCTCTATTGGTTCTTGGATCGAGCTATGCAAATCTTTTTTAAAGTGTTGGGGTGAGAACAAGTCCCTTGATTAGTACTGGTTTGAGTTTAATGACTTGAGGAGAGGGGAAGAGAAAGCCTTAGCTGTCTTCAACAAGAGGTTTTACGATGTTTATCATAGTATGCCTATGAAGATCAGACCCACATAGACTGTTTCCAAGGTGTACTATGTCATGGCCCAGGATCCAGAGCTTCTCTTTCTCCTGAGAGAAAGGAAATATTCATCCTTAAGACACCTATTTGTAGATGTTGAAGAACTCGAAGAGAACATCAGGGATACCAGGGGGGTTCGTATGCAAGCATGTCCTGAAAAATTGCATGTGCATAAGAAAGAAGATTGTTAGTATGTTTCAAATTATGAGAAAGAAGACAGTGAATATAATTTAGATCTGGAACAATAACGAGAAATTGGGTGTGATTCACATTTGGAATCAGATCCTTCAATAATTGTAGATTTTTCTATTGGCAAGAATGCATATCAATCTTATGATCATTTTTCAAAACATTTTGAGCATGAAGTCGTGATTGATTGCATATATAACTATATGTTATTGGATGATCATAATTGTGATGCTTTAAATCCCGATGTACCATTATCTTATGATCATTCTTATGAAGGAGAGATTGCAATTGTTGGTGACCAAGATTTCATTTAGAAATAAGAAGGAGGTCATTTATTTGCAAGCAGAGAGGAATTTATAGAGGAGAAACCTGGTCCTCTAAAGTAGCCAGATTTCTGAAACATTATTCATGATCCTGTGGCCATATACATGGAGTCATATGTTTTAGATTTTCTGAAATTTTCAAATGGAATTATTTCACCGATACTCACAGGTGAGTATGGCTTCATGAAATATTTCCAAGAACAAACTATATAGCCTTTTCCTTAATTCATTAAGGAAAAGAATTGGATGGAAATTACCCATCCTGGACCTGCACAAGACACAGAGAAGCATGTAAAGGAGGAGCTAAGTGGGTAGTTTATCTCATATCTAGGACCTGTAAATGAGAAAATATCACCTGGGATTAGCTGACCCATATCAAATCTCTACCCACATGAGAACATCGAACGTCGAGTGAGCCACAATGAAGGATAAGAGTTAATTTCTTACCAATTGATCTTTCATGATTACAAATTTTGTGACCCTGTGGGGTTATATATGGAGTTGTGTTTTCCAAAAGAATTAAAGCCTACATAATTATTCATCTTATCATCATTTTGGGGTATGGTTGGTGTTCCAATCCATGTTCTCATTCTACTAGCATACCTCCTTAGATTTTTATGGATCGTCTATAGTGAAGTGAAGAAGAGTTATATTACTAGACAATCTGGGTGGCTATGGTGGAAGTTTACTTTCACCTAACATGTTGTAAAAGTCAGTTAGCCTAGGATTGTACATAAATAAGGTTCTTCTAGATCCCATGTGTTTGTTTTCATTTTAGTAGAGTAGTGTACATATCTCCCTGTTTTATTCAGTGAAAGTTTTGAGCTAGACTCCATAGCCCGATAGCTAAGCCACTAGAATTGCGCATTCTTGGTAGCTCGCAGGGAGCATTACATCCTCTATGGAGCCAAATGTTATCATATAGGGTTTTTAAGAGTCGTGTGGGTGTTTTTTGAATACCTAAGTCTGTATCATTTCCTTGTCTTTCTCTCTTTCGTGGGTCATGTCCTAAAGTTTTCCCTTCAACTGGTAAATTTGGTTTTGTTTGCCCCTTTTTGTTTAAAAGACCTCGTTTTCCTTGATGTCTTACCTAAAAAAATTTTGGCCCGAAGGATTTTTGTTTTCCTCTAAAGATGAACACCCATCTCCTTTTGTTTCAGTCACTTGTTCTTTTGTTTTCCCAAGCCTCTATCCATTCATCCAAGTCTTTTTTTACATAGGCCGCAACCTTGGGCTCAAAGCGTGACACTCATAGTGGTTCGTTCTGGACCTGAATCAAGAAAAAAGGTAGGTTCAAATTTCAATGGTGGGAATCCCATGTGGAGTTTAAATTAACGTCTTGCGAACGCTCAGAAGAGAGCATGAATCGTTGATCTTTAAAAGGATAGGTGGAAGTTTATCCAAATATTCAGGGAAATAAGCTTTGGGAGTTTTGAAGTGAGAAGTGTGTGGAATTCTTGAAGAGTCGATGCCCGAATTCCTGAAATAATCTGAGCCATCAAAAGATGATGATGTGTGGAGGCAGATCCCTCACTTCAGAGTTGGGCACTCTGGAGAATTGTGGGAGTTAAACATTGCAAAGTGTCGAAGTGGCCAAAGTCCCAAAGTGCTTGAAGTTCTGAAGGCCCAACGTGAATCTGAGTCATTGATTAGCAAGAGCCACATGTGAATAGATCGACAACTTCGGGTAAAACTGCATAGAAGAGTAAGTGAGATTTGAGCTTTGGTTTTCTCGGAGATCGAAGACCCAAAGTGGATCTCGATTTTCCAAATCTAGAATGCCACATGTCATCAGAGATGTCACTCCGAGAGTTTTGGGAGTTTTAAAATGAGAAAAGCATCAAAGTTTCGAAGGCCCCGAAGTCTCGAAGACCTGAAGGTCTGAAGCCTCGAAGCCTGAAATCAACAGGAGCCATTTGATTCAAAGGGACGTGTGGCACCAGATCCAAGAATTCACGATTTCGCGAATCAAAGGTTTTAGCATGGATCACGGTGTAAGTTTGTGAAGGACAAAATCTCGAATTGCCTTTGGATATGAGCACCAATTTATGGCTTGAGGTCGCATGCAGGATGGAGCGATGGAGAGAAGTTGCACCAAATGCCGAAAGCACCCCTATTGGTCATAGAATAAGATCTGCACGGCCTCGACGCATCAATATTGACTCAAAGAAGTCATGGGCACCGCTTGGAACATTCATGGGTGTTAGGCCTTGTCCCGATCCCGATGAAGGTAGTTAATGGAAATTGGGGCGGCAGTTGAGACATCGTCTCACCCCATAAATGGAAAGCATACTAAGAATGGTCATGGGGTGATATTCTCAATATGAAGTTTCCCGAGGGATGAATTTTCCTTCAAGGGAAATAACTAAGTCGGGCTCTCTTCTGACATAAGAAGGCCTGCACGAGTTGATAGAGTAGGCGTCGAGTGGAAACTTTGAATGCAGGGGTCCGATCACATTCCTGGTGGTTGCAACATTTTTAGTATATATAGGCAATTTTGATATTTTGTTAAGGTGGAATGGTTGAGCTAGGCTCCCTGCTATTGTAATATTTTGATGAAGAACATTGGTTCTTTGGTTATGTCTTGATTTGAGACTTCTTGATTAATCTAAGTCAGCTTTATTACTCCATCTTGTTTTCCTCTAATACTGAGGGAGCTCATGATTGACCGATTCACATGAATGGTTGTGAATATATTATGGAGAATGTTTGATTACAATGTTGTTATGATCTCTTTCAGTTTCCTTGAAATTTTAATCCAAGAGGATCTTGTGTTTAAGTTTTTCTTCCTTAGGATGCTAGAAGGCCTGATGCTCATGGCATACCTCTACACTTTTTCTCACCAAATTCTTCCTCCTACTCACCTTTACTCCAACTTACTGACTGAAGTTGATCCAAGACCTTAATTGCTTGCGCATACTAGTCTAGATTTCTTAGTTAGAACGTTATTTTCATTGAGTCTTCTCCAATTGGCATCTTAAAACTCATTGACATTTACTGTATAAACTGATGGGTAGTGGGATTACCTTCTATGCAATCTGAGGGTGACTTCTAGTGCTAACAACCTCCTTCACTAACTTTCTTATAACTTGAGTTTTACAAATAAGTTGTTTATGGAGTGACCCACTTTTATAGAATAAGTGTGAATCACTTTTACAATAAATTTACTTTGTAAATTAAATTTGTATGCAAACATTAGCTAAAAAGTAATATTAAATCTACTTATAGTGATTCAATTTTATAATTTAAGTGAAATTCACTTTACAATGAATGCATGAACTTTTTCAAAAAGTAACAAAAAATAGACTTGAATTGAAGACCTATTACTGAATAAATCAACATTCAACCAAGTGAACTAGTGTAAAACACATTATAATTGTAAAGGATGATAATCAAGTTGTTGTTTTTGTGATTGATGTTGTTGGAGCTCCACCTCAAGGTCTGTGCTTAAAAAAAAACTTATTTTTATGTGTTCACAAAGGAAAAAAATCGTTTCTCGACAACAATAATGCTATTAGATCTTAGTTAGCTTATCTAGAAAATGCAAGTTTCTTCTCTATTTCTAATTTTCTCGAGATCACAAGGAGTGCATGGAATAAATCATATGAAGACAAGAAAACATATTCTTCTCAATTTATGATTTGTCGAGATCCCACAGAACACATGAAAAAGATTATATGTAAATGAGGAAGACTAGCAATCTGGAAATAAAAACTGAAAACTAAAATATTGTTTCTATAAAATAATAATAGAAAAGGGCATATTCATGCTTTATACCTCTAGATCATATTGAAATGGTCATACCCTCAGAAAATTAAAACCTCTTCGAATGAAAAAAAAAAGTGTTTATAACTTAAAGAAGCACTCCATACACAATGGAAGAGTCGTCTCATCCCAGAAGTGTATGAAAAATAGAATAAACTAGAAATGTGGCAACATGAATTCAATATCTCAATATACAACCAAAGAGAGTCTTCAAACAATGTTTAGTACCATGTTCAACAACACATGGTATTCCAACAAAGGATGAACACCTTAAGAAACCTCTCACACAACCAAATCAAATATCAACACACCAATGCTTTTATGTGGTAAAACCCCAATGTGGGGAAACATCCATGGGCCCAAGCAATGTTCCCACTTGAGGAAATTTATTACCGAAAAAGAAAAATATTAAAGGAGATTTTCTCACAATCAATCATTGGAAAATGAACCTCAATGTCTTTGAATAGAGATCATGGACTAGTCGGGTATTAAGCCACAAATCAATGTAGTTGTTAAGACAAAGGAGAACATGAGTCGTCAGATCATTATATTTATAGAACATATCATTATCATTGTATTACATAAATAAAAATTCGTACTAAAGAAACACACTAACAAACACACTTTAACCTAACGACACATTAGAAAATTTTGATCTTAAATAACTCTTAAGTGTCTAAATATCATAGTAGGAGATATAGTTTGGTTACATATGAAAAAGGAAAGACTATAGGGTCCCAGTAAGAATATTAACACTCTATGGTATGGACCTTTCGAGATATCAGAGAAGATGGGAGATAAAACCTACATAATACTTACCCCCATACATGTGCATTTACTTAGTAGTGAATGTGGAGAATATCAAACTCTACAAGCCTTCCGTGTTGGATCAAGAAGAGGAGAAGTTATTACCTTCCATAGAGGACTTAGCACCAAATGCTCAAGAAGAAGTGGTCCAAAACTACAAGACAAGGGTAGCATGACCTTTGAAAAATTGGTTTGAAAGGACAATTTCCAGGAAAATAAAAGTGGTACTCCACGGAAAAGGTAGAAGAAGAATTTACTCGCCTCATTCAATAAATATTTTGGGGACAAAAAGCCTCCCGAGATGGGGAGGTATGGTTTGTTTTGGATTATTATATTATTTTTCATCTATCTTGATTCTTCTAGAGTGGAAGAAAATGAAGGAATCAACTTACAGGGTCATTTTAATGGTAGGTCCTAGTTTGGAAATCTGAGGTTTGAAACCTTTCATAACCATTTTGAGGCATCAGACAATATTTTTGGGGTCAAAAATTTATTGGCTTTATCTTATATCCCTTGATGCTATTACACGCATTGAGACATTTTCAATGGCTCAAAAATTGCATCAATAGGAGCTCATATGCAAAATTTATGCCTCCTACAAGTTCACCTATCATGTTGACCACCATGGTACAAGTGGATGTCACCAACCCCCATTAGTCACACATATGGGGCTAGCCGCATATGGAATTTCAACAATATTCTACAAGGTCCAAAATATTATTACAATTGAAGGTTTAGGAAGTCAAAACCCTACCCCTAGATGGCTATTGGATGATGTTAAATGTCAAGCTCCCAGGAGGAGAAGGGGTTCCATTCATTAGCATTGTATTTGTTCCATAGTTGAGAAAAGAACCTAGGGGTGGTATTTTGACAACATAATAGACGACGAGAGATTATGTAGCATCCATACAAGCCACAACTTCAAAGACAACTCCATAGAGAGTGCATCTTTCTTTGTACTTGCATTTGAAGAAAAGAGGGTAGAGCGACCTCACCTTCTAGTTGGGTTTTCTCTCATATTAAGATTCTCACGTTATATCTTGTGTTTATTTGTCGATGATGTGTAAGGATTTATTTTTTTATTTTATTTTTCACATTTAAGCCATTTCATACATTTTAAGCAGAAAACCAACAATTAAAAAAATTTAGGTCTAAAGGAAATTAACCTTCGTGGCAAAAATTGCAATATTTTATTATATTTGTTGTGATGAACTATCCAATGGAATATCCAAGGTCGTTTACAAATCATATTCCCTTTAAAGGGTCCATATTATGATGTGAGGCCTTGTTTATGGCCCATTAGCCTAAAAGCACCATTTGTAGCCTAATCCCCTTGTAGTCGTTAAGTCCCCAAAACCCATCCCTCACATGAAAAACCTACTAAGACCATCCATATTACTATCGGAAACCAAATATCTCAATTAGATGGCCCATGCGTTCTTTGAGTATCAATCATGACCTACATATTCATTTTGTGTATTTTCAAATAACAAAATATCTATGAAAAAGCATCAAAATCATAACATAAACATTTTATAACTTCAATATCTTTCTAAGAAGCTAAATAATGCAAAAAATGGATCTCAATGTAAAACATTATGGAAAATTTACTAAAATACTACATTATGTTAAAAATAAGGTGCATAGATTATAAATGCATGCAATTTTCTAAGATGTGTGCATGCTGCCTATTTGGCAGACTACATGGGGTAGTCGGTAGTCTCTTAGGTAGTTTGGATGGGGTGAATGATGTTTTAAAAGGAATGCATGTGCATTCTTATGAGAGTGCATGTCATATTACCCATTTTTTATATTTTTCCCATCAACTTTTTGCAAGGGCCTTATGATAAATAATGAAAGCGGAAAGTGACCTACCTTTTCGATCCCATTCATAAGCATGTTTTTATGTCCCTCTTTGGTAAGTCCCTTGCCACATATAATATTAACAAAGGATCATGACACTTGCATTGATAGGTGGTGGGTATCATTTATAAAATATGAGAGCATCTTGAGTCATTAAGGGCTAAAGGATGGAGTCATCTAATCTCATAACAAATTTTTTTTGGTTGTCAAATTTAGCCATATATAAGGTTATAGTTCTCATAGGGAATTCAAATTGATTCATAATTCGGTAAATTGTATCATAATATCTTTGTATAAAAAGAATTTCATTTCTCAATTGAAGCTAAGTTTTAAAAAAAAAACATTTATTTTGTGAATTCAGGTTTAGTTCTCATACAATGGACATAAGGAAATGGAAAAATAAAACAAAAAAAGAACATTTATACTTTGCAAACTAACATAAGTAAAACAAGGTGTATTTTGATGATGCATTTTCCTATATATAAAGAAGTAATATAAGAGCACTCAATTGAATATGAAGATATGAGTAATTTACTAGTTTGTTAAATTTACTAGAAAAAAATACAATTATATTAAAGATATTTTAAACATTACCAAAAAGAAATAAATATATTGCAAATTGAGAGATCCTTATAGTAAAAGATATCGAAATAAAATATTGCAAATATTGTAAATTTTAATTTGATAAATTTAATATAAATAAATAAATAAAATCTACTTTATAATAAAATTCTATTTGTATTTTAGATTTCTGCACAATCGTATGCAATTTGTACAGAGAAAATAAATAATTTTTACCTTGAAATATTCGGTATAAATTTTTTGTTATAATAAGAAAAATAAAATTTGCATTGTTTATAAACTCAGCTGTGGGTCAATCTCAAGTTAACCCTACCACTTACAACCTAGAATTGTAAAATGCCAAAGTACATCATATATGTTATTATTACCACCATGATTTCGCATCACGAGGCTATGTTTGAACTGTAATATATGTTTGGTTGTATGGACTGTGTGTTGATTTTTCAGTGAAATTTAAATTCTTCCTCAACCTTCAAATCGTGCACGATGTAATTGTGAGATGCCAAAATAGTCCACGATATGATTACAATGATCTCAAGGATATGTTTGGAGTGGGTTAAGTAATAATATTTTTTTAGGAAAATGATCTCAAGGATATGTTTGGAGTGGGTTAAGTAATAATATTTTTTAGGAAGTGATTTTAGTTGATTTATTTTAAATTTTATGTTAATCTAGAATTTTGATGATTTTTCTGAGTATTAGAGTTGGTTTAAAATGGGACAAAATTCTTAGAATAAATTTTTGAAATATATAAAACTTTGATTCAAAACTCAGACTACCCTTAAAAATTTTAGTGGAATTCACACATTTCTTTTTTTTAAAAGAAGATTTGTTTGCTCGGGAGTGAGCCTACTCCTATGTTGGAATTGGAATGCATGTTTGGCTGGTTGGACTTTGTGTTGATTTTTCCGTGCAATTTCAATCCGTCCTTCCCAAAAGGTGCAGGTCCTTGTAAAGTAAAAAGGTGGCAGCCCTGATAACGCGTTTTCTGGAAGGTGCATAGCTTTAGGAGACAGTTCCAACTTTGATTTTCAAAACTTTATGCATGAAACTTGAGTTGGATTTCTCTGGGTCACCTGCTTGCTGGGTACTCTACGCGCCACCCACCAACCAAGCTGGCCCATGACTTGCTTTGCAAGTTTCTCATCGTCAATCAACATGATTTTCATCCCTTCTCTATTAAATAGAAACTGGATTGGCATCCCAAGCCCTCTCTGTCATCAGCCTGGTCTGCGAGATTTCACACGTCGCAGAGATTGCAAGCCCGTCCACAACAGGTTTCTTCGGATTCTTTCCTCCAAGGATCTATATTTTTGATACTGTTCTTTGTGATTAGCATCGATCAGATTCATTTAATTTGTGCTTTGATCAGAAAAGTAAAAAAAAAATTGGAGATCCATAGTGGCGTAAATCACGTTTCAGCAAAGCGTCTTTGCAACGTTTTACGGGTCGCCTACTTTATGATGAGAAAAGGTCTCATCTCCAAACGCAAGATGCTCATGGACATGCATTTGATGATGGAGAGAGGAAAAGTATATGGAAGAAGTCTGATGAATCTAGTGTTCCACCATTCCAGAGGCAATAGCGATGGGGGCTTTGGGCTCCAAGAATATGAATTCTCCTGCAGCAACAGTCCGGCCAATCCAGTTCGCTTACACATAGCCAAGAGAAAACATCACCACTTTCCCCACTTTCCATGTATTCGTCCGCATCCAGTTGAAGATGACAAGGAAGACTTCAATGCTTTTGCTCTTCCCCATTTGGACGACGGAAATGAATACTTCAGCAAGGATTTCCTTGACCATAGTGATCTGCCTACCCTTGAGAAAATGAGCCCGTTGTTGTCTCCTCTGTCTCGAAGGACAATAAGCTCATATGGTGAAGAAAATAATGACTGTCAGGTCGACAGGCAAGCCGAGGAATTCATAGCTAAATTCTATGAACAGTTGAGGGTACAGAACCAGATGTCTTTTCGGCGATACCAGGAAATGCTTGACCGGGGTACACGTTAAAGAGTCCAACCTGAAAATCTTCAACACCAGGTAAGCAAACGCTGTGTCCAGAAATGGCCCATTTTTACTGCCACTGAGAGAAAAATAACCTGTTGACATAAGGGAAGAAATTTCCAACAGCGCACCTTATAAACAAGACAGCAAAAGCATTGCATGAGAGGAATA
This sequence comes from Picea mariana, assembly GCA_032191745.1. Taxonomy (NCBI): domain Eukaryota; kingdom Viridiplantae; phylum Streptophyta; class Pinopsida; order Pinales; family Pinaceae; genus Picea; species Picea mariana. The sequence goes on along the minus strand of JASDQU010306551.1, from coordinate 59,717 downwards.
TCCAAGGCGAAATAGGTTGCATGTCCTTCTAAACCAATTTCTTCAGTGATAGAAGAATTTAAGTGAATGAGTGAGATTGAGTCAAATTAAAAACCAAATAGTGTCTTTTGGCACTGTACTCGTGTTATTGGTATTATAATTTATTTGGGATTCAGGTGTATATAGAAACAGAACGATGCAGGAGCATCGACTGAAATTAGACAATATACTCACGTTCATGGTATTAGAATTTATACATGGAAATAGAACCATGCAGGAGCACCGAATGAAAAATGGAACTTTTAACTGTGTTAGATAATCCAGTGATGGTTTTTATGTTATGTTTATTAATTGTAATGCTAGATAATTTAGTCATCCTATAGTAATTGTCTTGTTATTCAATTTTGAACGAAAGAAAATTTTCAAATATATATAGGTTAGAAGCCATTACAACATATAAGTTATTATAACATATTCATTAAGAGCTTTATTCATGTCATTATAGGAACTTTAGTGGGAAGAATAACAATCATTCCTCACAACCATCCAAGTTACATCCAATTAACGGGTTTTTAATTTAATTTAATTACATATCATATGACAGTTTTAATTTACATTGCATTTGGCTGCTTAAATGTCATGTGGTTCTTTTTAAAGCTAATAGCTTCTTATAATGTTTTTCAACAGTGTTGGTAATTTAATTACATGTTAAATGACAGTTTTGATATCTATAATGTTCATATTACATTTTATTACTGCTGTGTGTTATGTGCTAGTCTTTTACATTTTATTACTGTTGTGTGTTATGTGCTAGTCTTTTAACTTTTGATTATATTTTTAAATGACATTTTTTATTTCTATAATGTTTTTTATAATTTCCATGTTTTAAATTAGGAGGTGGTGGAGTTATATCTGTGGTTGTTTTTAAACTTAATTATATAACTAAATGACAGTTTTGATTTTTATGATGTTTTTGTGATTTCTATATGCTTTTGTGTATTTTGGTATTTTAAATTAGAAGGTGATGGAAATATATATTTTGTGTATTTTGGTATTTTAAATCAGAGGGTGGTGGAATTATATATTTCCAACTAAACAAAATCTATTGTCAGGCATTAGAGATATATTTCCAAGCAATCAAAATTTGTTATAAGGCATCATATGACAGAAGCCATTTTATGGAAGTTTGTTTAAGATGGAGAAGGAAGTTCATTTAAGTTTGAGAGTGATATGTGTTAGCTGAGTTGGGAGAATAAAGCTCCAAGCCCTTCACACAATTATTTTATTTTTTAAATAAAATTATTTAATTGAAAGATATTTTTTTAAAAATATCTTAAATATTGGATTTATTAATTATTTAAATTTTTTGAGTTTGTAGGATTTTAAAATGAGTCATAATTTTAGATAACTTTTCTAAATACACTACTCATCATCATAGATAAATGAAATTAATTTGTCTCTTATAATGGATGGAGTGTCTACTAAAAATTTTGGACTTTTCAAAACTTTATACACAATTTTTATCCAGAAAATTTGTCTAGAACTATTTCAATTTTCACCTTACAACTTTTAAATTAAACAATAGTTTATTAACACAAAACAATTTAACTATTATTTAAAAAAATATATATACTAATATATATTTTTAAAGTCATAAATAAATAATTTATAAATTATAATATTTGAAACATATACTTATTAATGTACCATGCCAATCACTTTTAATTTAAAATATTTATCCAATATTCATATTGGAAGCAAACTATTATTATTGATCTGACGAAAATTAACCTTTAAACTAATCAAATCCTCAAAAGTCATACTCTCTAAAAGTCTAAATACCTTTTGGGAAATGCACTTATAGTTTATCTACTATAACTTAATACATATAATAAAAAAGTCTTTTATAGTAACATTCATCAATGCTTTATTAACACATCTCTAGAACTTGTGTGTTTAGTGTGACAATAACCAAGCTATATTATTATGTAATGGACTTCTATGTATCAAAATTAATTTTAATTTCTCTTTAAGAACTTATCTCATTCTTTTAGTTATATATAAATACAAAATAAAGAAAAATTATATATAATATAATGTATATTTTTGTGCATATGTGGTTTTCTTCACTAAGCCTTATGGATGTCCATGCTCTTCCTTCACTGCAACTTGCAGATGTCCACGCTCTTCCTTCTCTACAACTTGCGTATAGCGTCGGGAAAAAACCTAGAAAAGTAAGCTCAACTTCGTCCCTTTGGCTCCTGCAACTTCTCTCTTCATTGAACTTCGTTGCCTCATACTCACTTCTTTAGATCTATCAATAGTATATTCTCATAACACTTTACAACATCGATATTCAATGTTATCAATAGGTGTTAATAAGAATCTTTTGAAGTCTTATTTATACTTTTCAAGTGTCTTCCTTTAGGGGATAACTTGTAACTATTTTACCATTTTCCTTTATTTTAGGGATAACCCACACTCTTGTTGCAACCACTTTACGCTTAATTAAATTATTTTTGAAACTCCTTTACCCATAATGAATGACATGTAACTACATATTGACCTTCTAGGGGCTTCTAGATAATTCTTGAGGGTCCTCCAACTTCACTAGGCCATAACTCCTCAACCGTGAGGAACCACGTGGTGTTCCACCTATCACTGGAAATGACATGATATGTATTGTTCATCCATGAATGAGTTACCTACATTTACATTTTTCTTAATTCCATTTTTCCTCGATCAACTACAGGTTCCATAACCATACCTTTGGGGCTTCTTGACTTCTTCAAGGGTTGAAATCAATGACAACCAATATTTCAACAATATCCCCCTTTCGCATTGATGGCAACACTCTCATGAAATACCTCAACACTAATTGCATGGAAATGCATATGTGCATACTTATTCTCACCCTGTGACCATCTCTCCCTATGTCTTTATACCTATGATCTTTCTCTATGTTTCCCTACATCTTCTCATACTCTCCTCCTTTGACATCAATGGAAAAGGGTAATTTCTTTGGGGATGCTCCCCTGTCTAAACTTTCCTTGGGGCTACTCCCCCTATATGCACTCTTCGTGGGGATGCACCCCATGTCTTCTCTCTCCTTGGGGATGCTCCCTTTGTTTGCAAGCTTTAGATTGTTTTGTTGATTTTTCTCTACATAGTGTTTCCTCGTGTAAATCAATGATATATATTAACAGAATTCAAAATTTCTTGACTCCGAGTTTCTATCAAAGATACTCAAAATTCTCCCTTGGAAGAGGTTTGGTGAATATATTTGTAATTTGTTCCTTTGTCCCAATGTACTCTAGCTTGGTTCTCTTCTTTGTAGCTTGTTTCCATAGAAAGTGATACTTGAGTGGAATGTGCTTTGTTTTGGAATGCATAACTAGATTCTTTGAGATATTGATAGCACTAGTATGATCACAAAATATCAGAATGGGCTCATAATATTCCACTTGTACATACTACAAAGTTTGTTTCATCCAGAGGACCTGAGTACAACATGTTTCTTCTACAATATATTCTACTTCTGTTGTAGACAAATCTATTGATGACTCATTCTTTCTTAACAAGGATACCAAACACTCACCCAAATATAAAACTTCTCCACTTTTACTTCTTCTGTTGGTAATGCTTCCATCCCAATGTACATGTGTATAAGAAACTAGTGATAGTTCAGTTCCTTTTGGATACCATAACTCATAATCTTATGTTGCTTTGAGATATATGAATATTCTCTTTACATCCATGGCATGTGTTTCCTTCGGTGCTAATTGAAATCTTTCTAGCTTTCCAACTGCTAGTATTACATCCGATCTTGATGACGTCACACAAAGTAAGATGTAAATCATTGATCTGTAGAGTCTCTGATCTACGTCCTTGGATTCATATTCTTTTCTCAAATTGCAACTAGTTTTCATAGGAGTACTTATAGACTTACAATATTACATTCCAAAACATTTTACCATTTCTTTTATATAGTTGTTCTGTGAAATAAATATACTTGTATCACAGTGATATATCTGAAGTCCCAAAAAGAAAGTCAACTCACCAAGAAAAGACATTTCAAACTCATTCTACATGTCTTTACCAAACTTTTGACTCATCCTGTCATCATCTCTTCCAAAAATAATTTCATCGACACAAACTTTGATTATTAATATGATATTCTGATTTATATTTATGTAGAGTTTACTATCTACATTGCCTTTCCTAAAACCTTACTATTGTAAATACCTATCCAGCCTTGAGTACCATGCTCTGGGGGGTTTCTTTAGACCATATAGTGCTTTCTTCAACCTGCAAACATAATCTTCCCTTTCTGACAGTTGAAATCCTTCTCGTTTCTCAATGTAAACTTCTTCGTCAAACTCTTCGTTTAGGAAGGATGATATCACATCCATCTAATATACAATCTTCTTTGAACACGCATAAGACAAGATTAATATAATTGCTTCCATTCTAACAATCGGGGGAAAAGTTTCTTCAAAGTCCATTCCCTCAACTTGGGAATATCTTTTGCATGCTATCCTTTTTTTATTTCTATGTACTTGCCCATTCTCATTCAACTTGTTCCAAAATACCCATTTTGTACCAATCACATTCTTTTCTTTCGATCTAGGAACCAGTTCCCATGTGTCATTTTTCTCTATCTGATCCAATTCTTGATCCATAGCCTTGATCTACTATTCATCCTTATTGGACTCTTAAAAATTTCTTGGTTCAACTATAGATAAC
>JASDQU010306551.1:34709-45018 GCA_032191745.1 Picea mariana | reverse complement strand
GTGTGGAATTTGACTGCTGATGATATCATCCAATATCTTGGTTTTTTTTTGCTGCATGTATTTCTTCTGAAAATCTTTTCTTAAGGTGACTATTTCTGCTTCCAAACTTTCAATCATCTTATCCTTAGATTCTAATTGATTTATGAGTGTTTCTTCAATCCTTCTACCTTCTTCTACCTATTTTTAACTTCATGATTCTCTTCTTGATTTCTTTTGAGTTGTATTTTTGAGATCCTTTTTTCTTCTTTAATTCTTCCTTGAGTGACTTGATTTTGTTTCTTTCTTTCCCTAGTTCTTCTAAGGCACTGATTAATTCTGCTCTGAGATTGAATTCAACTTCTTCTTTAAAATTGTATTAATCATCTTCTACTGCAATGAAGAGTATGCTTTCTGAATCACTGTCACTATCATCATCCTCATCTGATGAGGAGCTGTGTTCCTTTGAGTAGAAAGTTTTCTTGAATAATTTATTTTAGTTCTTTCACTTGTCTCTCTTTTGATTTTTATTTTTCTTCTTAGGGTCTTCTTCATAATTACTATATTTATTGTTAGCATAAGTACATTTAGAAGAAAAATGACCAATACCACAACAATTAAAACATTTTAATGGAAGAATACCTTTGTACTTATTGGTTCCTCTTTTCAACTTTATCACAAAGTTTTCTAGTTCTTCATCTTCCTTTGAATCATCGTTGTAGCTAGAATATGGTTTTGAATTTGGCTTGTTCCACTTCTTTTTCTTATTGGATGCCTTGAATGCTACTTCCTTTTTGACTGGGTTATATTGTTATAAACCTCATTTCATTAGCTATGAATACTCCATGTAGCTTTCCCATACTCAAACTATCAAGATCTAATATTTCTTCCAGGGATGATATATTAGGATCAAATCTCATAGGAAGAGACATTAAGATCTTTTTAACAATCAATGATTCATCGAATTATTCTCCCAATCCCATAATGGTGTTCAGTATTTTTTCAACTTATAGAAAGAAGGATGCAATGCATTCATCTTTCTTCATCTTCAAATGCTCAAATTTTTCTCTAAGGATTTGAAGCTTAGATCCCTTGACTTTGGCATCTCCTTCGTAAATATTTTGAAGTTTATCCCAAGGATCATTTGTAGTATTGCAATGCATAACTTTGACAAATATTAAATTATCCAGACTACTTAGAATGGTGCCTTTAGCCTTTGAATTATTATCGCTATGTTTCTTTCCATATTTTTCATTTGGGGGAGTGGTTGGTGTTGTATATCCGTCTACTATTGACTGCCAAAAATCAAATCCCCATGCTTATAAAAAGGTTTCCATATTTTTATTCCAAAAGGCATAGTTCTATCCATCAAACCTTGGTGCTTCAATCTTAGTGTATTCCATGATCTCCTTCCAGTGGTTAAACTCTTTATGTAAGGACCTGCTTCAATACCAATTGTTGGAATACTGATAACGAGGGGTGAATTAGTATGAGTACTTTATTACTACTTTTAACCATAATGTGTATTCTTTAACTTAATGTGCAGTATTCAATAGTTTATCATTAGAATTTAATGTATTATCAGCAGTATAAATCAACCATGAAAAATAAGCAACCAAAAATACACAATACACCAGAAATTTACGTGGAAACCCAATGTGGGATAAAACCACAAAATGATTTTCCTATATGTTAGAAGAAATAAATTCATAGGAAGAACCAACTTCCTTATTTTCCATCTACAATTCGAAGGAGGCTCCAACCCCCTAGTTTTCAGAATCTAACCTGAAGGAAGCTCCAACTCCCTAATTCTTTGGAACCAACCAAAAGGAGGATACAACCCTCTTTCCTTGCCTCGTCGAACCACCTAGAAATACAAATATAGAAAAACTATCACTACCACTGAATCAATCAACCTATTATTGATTTGTTACTGTAACTACCATAACCTGTCACTGTTGCTATGCCTCATCATTTTTTACTACTCAAACCCTTATGCCTCAAATCCTCATACCAATATCCACAATAATGAATTAAAAAAAAAATACTCATGAAGTACTAGGACATTTATGTGTTGGACTGCTACAGAATATATACCCTAACATACACAATAAACCATACCTCTCAAACTGTAGCTGACCTAATAGGTTTGATCATTTGAACTTCAATTTTATCAACAAATCCAATCCCTGTGCTCTATAAACTCATGGATGTTTACACTTTGTCCCATTGTGTCTCGCAGATGTCTGCATCCTTCTATCTATGCAAGTCACAGATTTATGTGCTTCTCTATCCATCCTCATTTTCCTTCACTGAATCTGGTGGATGTTTGTGCTCTTCCTTCACTGCAACTCATAGATGTTCATGCTCTTGCTTCACTGCAACTCACAAATAGACTTGAGAAAAAACCTAGAATAATAAGCTCAACTCCATCCCTTCATCTCCAACAACTTATTGCTTCACTAAACTTTGTTGCCTCAGACTCACTGCTTCATATCTATCAATATTACATTTCCATAACCCTTTGCATCATAGATATTCAAGGTAATAAATATTTTTCAATAATATTCTCTTGAAGTCTTATTTATACTTTTCAAGTGACTTCCTTTAGGGGCTAGCTTGTAACTATTTTACCCCTTTTCCTTATTTTAGGGCTAACCCACACTCTCTTGTTGCAACCACTTTATGCTTAGTTAAATTCTTGTTGTAACTCCTTTACCCATAATGAATGACCTCTAACTACTTGTTGACCTTCTAAGGTCTTCTAAATCATTCATCGGGGTCCTCCAACTTCACAAGGCCATAACTCCTCAATCATGAGGAACCATGTGTCATGCCACCTATCACCGGAAATTACGTGGCACATATTTCCCATCCGTGAATGAGTTACTTGCATTTAAACTATCCTTAATTTCCTTTCTCCTTGATCAACTGTGGGTTCCATAAACATAACTTTGGGGCTTCCTGACTTCTTCAAGGTTGACATCAATGAAAACCAATCTTTCAACATAAATGACATTTTGTTTGGCATGGAAACACCCAATAGATGTTGGAGTCTTGTAATGGGATATTCATAATGTGTACTCCTTGGCCAGACCTTTCCAGTGAGGTATCAAGTGCCCCAAATAGATATTGTATGAAAAATTTATGCCCTAGGGAAGTTGACCTATCGACTACCCCCATTAGGGCCCAAAAGCCTTTTGGATTTTCATCTTTCGGGGTTAGGGTTTTGGATGTTTATGGATTTCTAATTTATGATTTATCTTAAAAAGGCCTTTGAAGCCTCGTTGTAACCATATTCTTGCGAATGCACCTAGTCGTCACATCTCTTCTTAGATATAAGATACCACCATTCTAGAAAGTTCATTTCACTCTATATTTTATTTTACAATTTATGTATATTTCAGTATTTAATAGAAATTGAGTATTAYTRTATCTCTATGYCTCTATCTTATTTTTTTGTTTCATTTTTTTCCCTCATAAATCTAGATCACAAGTTGCAAACCTCACCATGTAACTACAATATATGGATAAGAATAAGGTAGTGCAAAAGAATGTGCGGTGTACTACATGTCGCACAAACGATCACCATAGGAATGAGTTTCCTACGATGGGGAGGTACATGGAAATGGGTGCATTGAATTCATTTCCAATCGGACCACAAACTGACTGGTGTGATATTTGTAGATAATGGGGCCATATACCTCCTCATTTCCCAATTATACATAAGTATACGAAAACTACTCATACTCCATTGTGTGAGTTTTTAAAATACATGGGACATGATGTGAAAAAAATTAGTCATTGTAGCTGATGTAGTAGAACTTTGTAGATTCCTTCCGAGTCCTGAAAGAATTGAAAGGGGAGACCATGGAGGATTTTATAAAGGAGGATACAAAGGAGGTCTAGGAGGAGGATATGGAAGATGAAGTGAAAGAGAGTATGATGGTGGAGGAAGATCACCTACCTACTTTAACTTTGGTGAAGTAGTCCATGTTCCATGGTTCTTTACCAAACCATGCACACTTTATGGGTATTTCCACAATACATATCATGTCATATAGGATTTCCTAGACTTGTTTGAAAAATGGGAAGATAAGAAGGGGTGCTGCTATATGGTGACTGTGGAGACATGAAAAGATCAGAAGCCAAAAGAAGCTAATGTATGGGTGGTAACCCAAGGAGGCATTAGAATGAGAATGGACCTAGAATGAGGAGAAAGTTTTGGTCAAAATATAGAAGGTAATATCAAGAAAGTGATGAAATTACCTCCTAAATTTAATTCCATACAACAAAATAAATTCATATGTGAATCACAAAAGACATTGAAGGAAGACAATGTCTGCAAAGAGGTAAGGTGAACAATGTAGAGGGAATTGGAGGAATCCTAGGTGTATGAATAATTGCAATGCATGACGAAAAAGGAATTGGGAAGAAGTGTGCATGTGAAAGGAAGTATAAGAAGAGGAATGCTTGTGTGAAGAGATACACCACATGATCTAAGAAGAAAATGAAACACAACACTTACCATAAGGTTGAATCAGAGAACCAAGTAAGTGATTTCTTATGATTCTATCTTAAAATGGTAAGTGATCCTAACACTACAAATAATTTAAAACACATTTTAACAAGATGTATAGGGGAACAAGAAACCACAATGGATATTTTTCCCCCACACAAGAATGGGATGTGCATTAGGTGAGAAGATAGAATCTCATTGGAAGAGAATTCAAGATGACATCTAAGCTTGGAAACTATGATATGGAAGGTGTCATTTTGGGCCTGGGATTTGATGTGAATATACTACCGAAGTAATAATGTGACACAAACACGCCTCCCGGGCACGTTCGCTCCCACCAGGACGTTCTCTTCCCTAGGCCCGAAGAACTGAAATGTTGTTCAAACCCCCTTATCGGGAGTTCTCAACACCCACAGAATGCTCTTTATGATTCGCCGTTGTCCTATCGAGAAATCGGGCCTCACGTGATCGCGAGTCCTACACTCACGAGATCGGGTCTTACAAATCCCCGAAACCCGATGGATATCCTCCAAATTCTTTCCTTGATCCTATCGGGAATTTCCCCATCGGGAAATCGGCCTTTGCGCTGTCGTGATCCACTGCTCTCACGGATCCCCAATTCTTGATCCTTGATAGCACTCACTACACCGTTTAGCCTCCTCCAGATAACTCTTTTCACATGTGACCTACTAGTCTACAAGACCACGGTCCTTTCCCCTATCGGGATTTCGCAATTCACAGAATCGAAATGTGTAGAACTCACGCCCTCGGGATCTCTGATTCTTTGATTCCCGATGCCACCTGGCGTTGGCCCACTGCAAGGCTCCACCTTCCAACACCTGTCCTCCACTGACGTGCTAAGACTGTGGGACCATCACGTTTTGGGATTTCACGACTTCTCCTGTCGTGATTTTCTTGTCACTGAGAATCTCGATATGCCAAACCCCGATGCACACGTGAACGCTTTCATCCACGTCACCGCTTCCTCATCGCTCTATAGGGTATTGTGAAATCACGATTTCTAATGCAACAAATCCTTTGTATGCGGAAACCCCGAAATGCCAAACCCCGACTCTCTGGGATCTCTCGCCACGTGTCCCTGCTGTGATCAATGACTCTGATCCTATCAGGAAATCACGGATCACGATTCCTCCATTCAAGAGTTCTATGCCTCTGGAAACTTCGATGCTTCAACACCGACTCGTCAGGATCTCTTGCCACGCGTCCTCATCGATGGACGGTTCAAAACTCCCGTGGGGAAATCACGGATCGCGATTCCAACTTACGAGAGTTCTATGTCCTCGAAAACCCTGATTCTCTGATGAACTGGATTCTGATGGCTCCCTGGCTCCTTGACACGTGTCCTGCTAGGATCAATGGCTGAGATCCTTTCTCAGGATTTCGAGAACCACAAGGTCCCGATTCTCTGCCTTAACAAAACCCTGATGTCCTTGATATCCCGATGACTCCTCCAGGACTCCTCGTCTACTCACTGGGACTTAAACCCTACACAAATTTCCCGTGATCTAGCGGCTGACGGGAAAAAAACCACTGTTCCAATGGCACACCGACCTTTCGAGCTCGGCTCGGGTGTGGTCGTAACCTCCTTGCACCTTCATGAGATCCAATAGCTGACGGGTTTTATCAATCTCCCATGTAGATCCTGATCGTTGATTTCCTTTCCCCTTGGGGATTTCTTGGCACAAAAATCTCCTGTGCAACCCTTCAATAATTTTGAAGGCCTCTCTTCCTCCTGAGCTTTTCCACTCTGATTCTTTCAGAGGAACTTGTGCGCACTCCTTGCGCTCGACATTTAACAACTCCCCAAGTGTTGAATCCCTCCAACTCTGCACACTTCCTGCAATAGCAGTCTTCAATTTGCTTGCTCAGATTCACAACTGAGACTTCCTCTTCGGCCTGCGTGCTTCTTGCACGGCTTCAGCAACCCCAAATCCACTTTTGAGTGAATGAGAACAAGAGTTAGACTACCTGAGCCTTCATCAACGCACTCCTTGCGGATGAATTCAACTGCACACCTTGCAGGAATCTCCTGGCTCAGACAGAGAAACAATTGAAACTCATTCCATCTCCTCTTCAGACTTCAGTTTGAAACATGAAATCACATGCACAACATATACAAAGCAAATGCATAACAAGAAAGCAAACATTCATGAGCACAAAAGAAATATACATAGAGAAACAACACCAACCATGAGTTTGAATTAGAACTTTCTTCTATTAATTCAAAGGCCTGTACATGGGTGTTCTTCATACAATATTCTCGGCTTGCTCTTCTCTTCTCCTGAATGCTTCCATTATGTTACAATGGTACAATGAGGGTGTCTATATCCGTTTTCCCTCTTGAACTCTAAACTATCAAATCTAGACTTAAAATCTTATCTACCAGCATTAACTAGATTAAATGCCTCCTATCTATTTCAGACAAGAGCGTATAGATCAAGGTTTGATACAATATACAAAAGGTGCTCCTTCATAAAGGATTCATTAAAGACTTGCGCTACAATCCCAAATCACTTTAAAAAATTTGGGTTTGTTTATCCAGCTAATCTCCGCTTGATGTGATGGCTCGCTTGATGAGTTGGCGATGCTCCTGCATCATAATGGTAGTTGAAGGGAAAACCAAACTCGGTATGGTCCCCTATTCAACTCAGGTTGACCAACCAATATAGAATTTATCCCATTGGTAGGTTGGAGAAAGTGGAAGTGAACATTAAAGGGGTTAATACCAAAGCATATTTTCAGGTGATTGATATCATGGATGACTTATACCCTAACCCATCTCTACTTGGCATTGAATGGGTATTCGATAAAAATGCAATGTTGAACCTGAAGAAGTGACATGTGTCCTCTGAAACAGAAACATTGCATGTAATTGCCTCATTGGATATGAATGAGGGTGAAATATATAATGATCCCATGAATGAGTATTTGTATATTTCCATCATTGATAATATATAAAATATCACAAGGTGCAAAGATGATTATGTCAACCCAATAGTTGATGGTAAACTGAGCTAGAGAAGTGTGCATTCCTATGACAGAAATTTAGAGGATGTTATGCAAAGATGGAAGAATAAGTTGTATGAAGTATCAACTAGGAGATGCACACAAATCACAAAGGTAGTGCACTATATTGTATCAGAGTTATGTGATGTGCCATGGTTTGATGGTACAATCCCAATTGACACATTTCTGGCATAGATGGAAGAGTTCGTCTCAGAGACCCAAAGGACACAAGCCATGGATGTAATAGTTAAGGAACACCTGCACGTTATTAGGTGACACACCACACAGATATATATGAATGGGCACATGTGGTAGAATATATAAATTCAGGTTTTATCCCACAACGAACTTTAAATTACTAAACCAATACAAGGGTACCAAATATCCTCAAGAACATATTTGTTTCTGTGAAAGGAAATGGACAACACATATTCCTAGTAGACATTAGATCCATAGCATTTTCCATCCAATGGATATAGTACCTAGATTTTTTTACAACTAGGAGGAAACAAGAAGAGAAAGGGGGTATTGGGGAAATGTAAACAAGAATTTTTTTGTGACGTTCAATTTCAACACAAAAATCCTAGTGTAGAGAGATGAACTCTTAAGAATTAACAATTTCATATTCCATTGGCATCCTAAAGACACCATGTTTAAATTCATATATGCCTACCACAAGCCAATGGAAAAAATGAAATAGGTCATATACACTTGAAAGACTGGCAGTGATGATGTGGAGGAAAAAGACCCTATAGGGTTACAAATCAAGGAGACTGAGGGTGAGCACATGGTTCAAGATAAGGCCTCCAATTGATATGAATTGGATCATTATATCATTTTTCATCTATCTCGATGCTTCATGGGTGAAAAAAATTGGAGGAATGAACTTGCAGAGCCATTTTAGTGGCTTCTTCCAATTTGAAATTTTGGTTTCAAAAACCTATCTTAAATATTCGGGATCCATTTTGACCTTTCCAATGGTGCAATAATCACCTCAGTCAAATTTTGTATGTGAATGTTATGCCTTCTTCAAGTTGACCAACCATATTGATCACCATGGTGCGAGTGGATGTCACACCATCTTCCATTACTTAAACATGTGGGGCTAGCCATGTAGTGGATTTTCTAAGAACATTCTAGAAGGTCCAAGCTCGATCACTAATTGAGGGTTGAATAATTCGAGGTGCTAGCTCTAGATGATTATCAAGATATGTTAAATGCCGGGCTACTAGGAGGAGAAAGGGTTCCATTATTTTTCATTGTATCCTATTCCATAGATGACAAAAACATATGAGTGGTATTATATTGACATAACAGAGGAGGATAGATTATTTAGAAATCCATACATGCCACAATATAAAAGGAAATTCCACAGAGAGTGCCTCTTTATTTTTACTTTCATTTTAAGAAAAGAGAGCAGAGAGACCTCGACTTCTAGTTGGGTTTTCTCTAGTATTGGGTTTCCTAGGTCATATATTATGTTTATTTATGGATGGTGTATGTATTATTTGTGTTCTATACATTTTTCTTTTCATCTATTACATAAAGTTTTAAGAAGAAAACTGGTATTAAAGAATATGAGATCTAAAGGAAACTAACCTATACAATAAATGTTTCACTATTTTCTTAGATTTGTTGTGAGGAACTATCTAGTGGAATATAAATGGTAGTTTATAGATCATACTAGTATTAGAGCAAGGTTTTATTGGGGAATTTGTGGAAATTTGTAGGGATATAGGAATCATTTTAAGAATAAATTTGCATATCCCTAGCCATGGAAAACGATTATGTTCATAACAACCCTCAAGATCCAACAAAAGAGATTTTTGTGAGGCTAGAAGAGAAAATTGCTAACATATATCGCAATATTTCCCTCCTCATGGTGGCTCTAGAAAGAAATCTCAGACCGTTCAGAGAAGTTGGAGGATCGAACTTAGAGATCAAATCAAATGAAAAATTAGGAGATAATGAAGACCCAAAAAAGGAGTCATGGAAAGAACCCGAGAAATATCATTCTAGTTTCAATTCCATAAACCATCCATATTGTTTACTCAAGATGGAGGCAAAAGTGGGCATAAATCCATAACAAGGTGAGATCGATGCACTAAAATTGAATCATTTGTTGCAACAAATAGAAGTTTATTTCATCATTCACCATATAGATGAAAAACAAAAGATATCATTTTCCATACTGAAGTTAGAGGTACATTCTTTAACCTGGTGGGAAAGCCATATGAAAACACTTGGGCTAGAAGGTGATCTTCTAGTAACTAAGTGATGTTATGGAATAATTTCCTTGCAGACATGTGAAATTTCCCTTAGAGTACATACCCCTAATACCAAGACAGAAAAACACAAGTGGACACTAACATCCCTTTGAATTTGGTTTAACTAATCATAAAGAGAGAGAAGGAGAAAAGGTGTGATGCACCTAGTTTCGAATTTTTTCCTTGCTACTTCCAATCCAAGATTTATCTCCAAACTCCTTAGTGAAACTTGATTACAGGATGTTTGGTACAGGTTGTTACAGGTTTTTTTTTGCAGGTTGATTGGTACATGTTTACAACAATATATCTCACAGTTATAGTGTGACATTGAATCCATCATTCTACTTCTATGATAGGGAAGTTAGACAGGGAAAGAATAGGTGGTTGTAGCCACCTTCCAATTGTAGTTGGAGAACATAGGGGTTTGTAGCCTCCTTCTGATTGTATCCAAAGAATTGGGGAGTTGGAGCTTCCCTCGGGTTGTATCCTAAGAAACTAGGGGGTTGGAGCCTCCTTCCAG
>JASDQU010306551.1:23997-34689 GCA_032191745.1 Picea mariana | reverse complement strand
GTCACATCTCTTCTTAGATATAAGATACCACCATTCTAGAAAGTTCATTTCACTCTATATTTTATTTTACAATTTATGTATATTTCAGTATTAGAAATTGAGTATTATTGTATCTCTATGTCTCTATCTTATTTTTTTGTTTCATTTTTTTCCCTCATAAATCTAGATCACAAGTTGCAAACCTCACCATGTAACTACAATATATGGATAAGAATAAGGTAGTGAAAAAGAATGTGTGGTGTACTACATGTCGCACAAACGGTCACCATAGGAATGAGTTTCCTATGATGGGGAGGTACATGGAAATGGGTGCGTTGAATTAATTTCCAATCGGACCACAAACTGACTAGTGTGATATTTGTAGATAATGGGGCCATATACCTCCTCATTTCCCAATACTACATAAGTATAAGAAAACTACTCATACTCCATTGTGTGAGTTTTTAAAATACATGGGACATGATGTGAAAAAAATTAGTCATTGTAGCTGATGTAGTAGAACTTTGTAGATTCCTTCCGAGTCCTGAAAGAATTGAAAGGGGGAGACCATGGAGGATTTTATAAAGGAGGATACAAAGGAGGTCTAGGAGGAGGATATGGAAGATGAAGTGAAAGAGAGTATGATGGTGGAGGACGATCACCTACCTACTTTAAATTTGGTGAAGTAGTCCATGTTCCATGGTTCTTTACCAAACCATGCACACTTTATGGGTATTTCCACGATTCATATCATTTCATATAGGATTTCCTAGACTTGTTTGAAAAATGGGAAGATAAGAAGGGGCGCTGCTATATGGTGACTGTGGAGCCATGAAAAGATCAGAAGCCAAAAGAAGCTAATGTATGGGTGGTAACCCAAGGAGGCATTAGAATGAGAATGGACTTGGAATGAGGAGAAAGTTTTGGTCAAAATATAGAAGGTAATATCAAGAAAGTGATGAAATTACCTCCTAAATTTAATTCCATGCAACAAAATAAATTCCTATGTGAATCACAAAAGACATTGAAGGAAGACAATGTCTGCAAAGAGGTAAGGTGAACAATGTAGAGGGAATTGGAGGAATCTAGGTGTCTGAATAATTGCAATGCATGACGAAAAAGGAATTGGGAAGAAGTGTGCATGTGAAAGGAAGTATAAGAAGAGGAATGCTTGTGTGAAGAGATACACCACATGATCTAACAAGAAAATGCAGCACAACACTTACCATAAGGTTGAATCAGAGAACCAAGTAAGTGATTTCTTATGATTCTATCTTAAAATGGTAAGTGATCCTAACACTACAAATAATTTAAAACACATTTTAACAAGATGTATAGGGGAACAAGAAACCATAATGGATATTTTTCTCCCACACAAGAATGGGATGTGCATTAGGTGAGAAGATAGAAGCTCATTGTAAGAGAATTCAAGATGACATCTAAACTTGGAAACTATGATATGGAAGGTGTCATGTTGGACCTGGGATCCGATGTGAATATACTACCGAAGTAATAATGGTAGTTGATGGGAAAACCAAACTCGGTATGGTCCCCTATTCAACTCAAGTTGGCCAACCAATATAGAATTTATCCCATTGGTAGGTTGGAGAAAGTGGAAGTGAACATTAAAGGGGTTAATACCAAAGCATATTTTGAGGTGATTGATATCATGGATGACTTATACCCCAACCCATATCTACTTGGCATTGAATGGGTATTCGATAAAAATGCAATGTTGAACCTGAAGAAGTGACATGTGTCCTCTGAAACAGAAACATTGCATGTAATTGCCTCATTGGATATGAATGAGGGTGAAAGATATAATGATCCCATGAATGAGTATTTGTATATTTCCATCATTGATAATATATAAAATATCACAAGGTGCAGGGATGATTATGTCAACCCAATAGTTGATGGTGAACTGAGCTAGAGAAGTGTGCATTCCTATGACACAAATTTAGAGGATGTTATGCAAAGATGGAAGAATAAGTTGTATGAAGTATCAACTAGGAGATGCACACAAATCACAAAGGTAGTGCACTATATTGTATCAGAGTTATGTGATGTGCCATGGTTTGATGGTACAATCCCAGTTGACACATTTCTGGCATAGATGGAAGAGTTGGTCTCAGAGACCCAAAGGACACAATCCATGGATGTAATAGTTAAGGAACACCTGCACGTTATTGGGTGACACACCACATAGATATATATGAATGGGCACATGTGGTAGAATATATAAATTCATATTTTATCCCACAATGAACTTTGAATTACTAAACCATTACAAGGGTACCAAATATCTTCAAGAACATATTTGTTTCTGTGAAAGGAAATGGACAATACATATTCCTAGTATACATTAGATCCATAGGATTTTCCATCCAATGGATATGGTACCTAGATTTTTTTACAACTAGGAGGAAACAAGAAGAGAAAAGGGGGATTGGGGAAATGTAAACAAGAATTTTTTTGTGACGTTCAATTTCACCACAAAAATCCTAGTGTAGAGAGATGAACTCTTAAGAATTAACAATTTCATATTCCATTGGCATCCTAAAGACACCATGTTTAAATTCATATATGCCTACCACAAGCCAATGGAAAAAATGAAATAGGTCATATACACTTGAAATACTGGCAGTGATGATGTGGAGGAAAAAGACCCTATAGGGTTACAAATCAACGAGACTGAGGGTGAGCACATGGTTCAAGATAAGGCCTCCAATTGATATGAATTGTATCATTATATCACTTTTCATCTATCTCGATGCTTCATGGGTGAAAAAAATTGGAGGAATGAACTTGCAAAGCCATTTTAGTGGTTTCTTCCAATTTGAAATTTTGGTTTCAAAAACCTATCTTAAATATTCTGGATCCATTTTGACCTTTCCAATGGTGCAATAATCACCTAAGTCAAATTTTGTATTTGAATGTTATGCCTTCTTCAAGTTGACCAACCATATTGATCACCATGGTGCGAGTGGATGTCACGCCATCTTCCATTACTTAAACATGTGGGGCTAGCCATGTAGTGGATTTTCTAAGAACATTCTAGAAGGTCCAAGCTCGATCACTAATTGAGGGTTGAATAATTCGAGGTGCTAGCTCTAGATGACTATCAAGATATGTTAAATACCGGGCTACTAGGAGGAGAAAGGGTTCCATTATTTTTCATTGTATCCTATTCCATAGATGACAAAAACATATGAGTGGTATTATATTGACATAACAGAGGAGGATAGATTATTTAGAAATCCATACATGCCACAATATAAAAGGAAATTCCACAGAGGGTGCCTCTTTATTTTTACTTTCATTTTAAGAAAAGAGAGTAGAGGGACCTCGACTTCTAGTTGGGTTTTCTCTAGTATTGGGTTTCCTAGGTCATATATTATGTTTATTTATGGATGGTGTCTGTATTATTTGTGTTCTATAAATTTTTCCTTTCATCTATTACATAAAGTTTTAAGAAGAAAACTGGTACTAAAGAATATGAGATCTAAAGGAAACTAAACTATACAATAAATATTTCACTATTTTCTTAGATTTGTTGTGAGGAACTATCTAGTGGAATATAAATGGTAGTTTATAGATCATACTAGTATTAGAGCAAGGTTTTATTGGGGAATTTGTGGAAATTTGTATGGATATAGGAATCATTTTAAGAATAAATTTGCATATCCCTAGCCATGGAAAACGATTATGTTCATAACAAACCTCAAGATCCAACAAAGGATACTTTTGTGAGGCTAGAAGAGAAAATTGCTAACATATATCGCAATATTTCCCTCCTCATGGTGGCTCTAGAAAGAAATCTCAGACCGTTCAGAGAAGTTGGAGGATCAAACTTAGAGATTAGATCAAATGAAAAATTAGGAGATAATGAAGACCCAAAAAAGGAGTCATGGAAAGAACCCGAGAAATATCATTCTAGTTTCAATTCCATAAACCATCCATATTGTTTACTCAAGATGGAGGCAAAAGTGGACATAAATCCATAACAAGGTGAGATTGATGCACTAAAATTGAATCATTGGTTGCAACAAATAGAATTTTATTTCATCATTCACCATATAGATGAAAAACAAAAGATATCATTTTCCATATTGAAGTTAGAGGTACATTCTTTAACCTGGTGGGAAAGCCATATGAAAACACTTGGGCTAGAAGGTGATCCTGTAGTAACTAAGTGATGTTATGGAATAATTTCCTTGCAGACATGTGAAATTTCCCTTAGAGTACATACCCCTAATACCAAGACAGAAAAACACAAGTGGACACTAACATCCCTTTGAATTTGCTTTAACTAATCAGAAAGAGAGAGAAGGAGAAAAGGTGTGATGCACCTAGTTTCGAAGTTTTTCCTTGCTACTTCCAATCCAAGCTTGATCTCCAAACTCCTTAGTGCAACTTGATTACAAGATGTTTGGTACAGGTTGTTACAGTTTTTTTGTTGCAGGTTGATTGGTACATGTTTACAACAATATATCTCACAGTTATAGTGTGACATTCGCTCCATCATTCTACTTCTATGATAGGGCAGTTAGACGGGGAAAGAATAGGTGGTTGTAGCCACCTTCCAATTGTAGTTGGATAACATAGGGGTTTGTAGCCTCCTTCTGATTGTATCCAAAGAATTGGGGAGTTGGAGCTTCCCTCGGGTTGTATCCTAAGAAACTAGGGGGTTGGAGCCTCCTTCCAGTTGCAACTGGAAAACAAAGGAAGTTGTTGCTTCCAATGAATGTAATTCTTAAAGACATATAAGAAAAATAATTATGTGGGTTTATCCCGCTTTGGGTTTCCACGTAAAAACACTAGTGTACTGTGTATGTGTATGGTTGCTCATTTGTTCATTTTTATTTACTCTGCAACTATTTGATGATAATGCTACATTGATATAACACTTACATTTTATGGTTAAAAAGGATCCAATTTCTCTATTATTGATCCACCCCCCCTCTTAGTAATCCAACAATTACTTTTAATAATTTTTTTGTTTAATATATGAACGGTTGTGTGTACTTCCTGTACACAAATCATATTGCTCAACTTTGAATCCTTCAACATGGTTCTGGCCATCTATGTTACTTTTATTTTCTTCATTTCAATGACTCCATTTGTTGAGGTGTCCTAGATGCTGATAACTGCCTTTCTATTCCATGCTCTTTACACAATTCTATGAATTATTTTGATGTTAATTCACCTCCATTGTTCGATCTTAAGAGCTTAATTCTCGAATCAATTTCGTTTTAAACCATCTCCTTGAATATTTTGAAATTTCTGAATGCCACTAATTTGTTTTTGACAAAATACACTGCATTCATTCTTGTATATTCATCAATAAGTAGCATGAAGTATTGTTCACCATTTAGTCATTTTTTCTCATTGGTCCACATAAATCAGTGTGCACAATTTCCAATGGCTTTGTTGTAGATTTTTCCTTTGATCTGAATTGAGTTTTTGTTTGTTTTACATGTAGACAATGTTTGCACATAGTACTGGCCAATTTTGAGATTTCAGGAATTTCTCCAACTTCTTCCTTTTTTTTTTAATTTTGACCATATTTTCAAATCTCAAGTGTCCCATTCTTTTGTGCTAAATCCAACTTTCACTTTCCTTTCCCAAGCATCATATTTCCTTTCCAATATCATTTAATATGTATGTTGTTTGGAATCCTTATTGTTGTATCCACCAATTTTAATCATCCTCATTTTCTGATCTCACACTTCTCTAAGTCAAATAAACGTATATGTCCTTGATCACACATTTGACTTACACTCAACAAATTATGCTTCATATTTTTAGCAAGTAGGACATTTTCTACCTTGGCATCCTTACTTCCAATCTTGATTGTTCATCTCCCCACCATTTTGGTTGAGTTGTTATTACCAAATGAAAATGATTCATCTCTTTCTTTCTTTATAGATATAAATATGTTCTTATCACCTATCATATGTTTTGAACAACTAGTGTCAATGTACTAATCAATTCTTAAGCTTTCTTCCTGTAGTGCAAGGGAGCATTCTTCAACATTTATTTTATCTTGCTTCATTATCGAAATTCTTGATGGTCCCTTTTGATGATTGTTGAATTCCTTCTTTGGTTCCTTTGGAGGAACTATTAATCTGCAATATTTTTCCATGTGTCCAAAATTTTTTCATTTATAACATTCTACTTCAACGTTCAATGAGCCAAAACTGTTATATCTTTTGTTGTATGCTTCATGAGAATTTCAAAAATGATTAATTCTAGGGTGACCTTCATACTTGCTTTTGTTCTTAGCATAAAATCTGTAGGTTATAGATTTTTGTTGCAATATCGAGTTCCACTGAGCACATTTATACTAACTTATTCTTTGAGGACACTTGAGAGCAAGTGATTTGGTTATGATACATTATGATTATGCCTTGATTATGAGTTATATTATGATGTCATTGTGATTATGTGTTAAATTCTAGATGCATATATCTATCAAAATGTATTATTGATGAGTTTCCCTGAGTGTGAAGGATACATGATAGGTTGATGATGTTGATGGCATCAACGAACTTCCTTGGACTCTGGATTGAGTCAGGGACTAGACTTGTATTTGGTTTGAGTTTTGAGTATGTATTTACATGTATATATGATGACTTCAATATGGATGCTATGTATATGGATTATTGAAAATGTTCTTATCAGTGGATGAAGTCTCGATAACACTTGCTTATCCGAATCACATAAAGAGTAAAGGGGTCATGCCCAAAAAACTAGACAGATGAGGGAGAGGTGTGGCAACTTCCCTGTCATAGCCTACTAGCACTCCCACCGTGAATTGAACTATAGGTTAACTATTACCTAGTTCAAGAGGTCTGCGATAATGTGAGATCAGACTGAGATAGTTGATCATGAAGAATTCTAAGGGGCACACAATAAAGAATAATATGTGTTCCTTAGACAACCCTTAGTCTCTCAGAAGGTTGACCGAGTGGAGTGTTGACTCCAAGTGTTAGAAAAGATTCCAAACTAGTCAAAGGTGAGTGGAACCCTAGGAGAATGGAGGTGCATCTTGAAGGGCATGTCGCGTAGTTAAATTGTGAGTCAATAAAAATATAGATGGCCTATAAAGATATAATAAAAATGTTAGACCTTGTTAGAACAGAGTATTTAATTAATTATTAAATTTTAGAATAAAATATTTAATTAATTAGGAAATTTCCATTCCTATTAGAAAACCTGATGAAGCATCATGTCTAGCATGCAAAACCACTCAGAGCAAGGCTAAATAGGTGAAACTTCATCATGTTCCTTCCTTTCCAGAGGATCGAGTTAGCATTCTGACTTCACCAGAGAAAGAAGATATGCATGTAGCAACTATTAGTGAAACTTAGGAGTTAGTAACAGAGACTCTGAAGGGTTTAAGGAAGGAAATTGAAGCCAGGGAGGAGGTAAATGAGAAAGAAACACTTGAACCTGTCAGTTCTTTGACTAAACATCAGTTAGTACTAAAATTTGAAAGGATTACAAAACAGAAGGAAGAATTGAAGCAAGAAGTGGAGGATTACAAATTTTTGTACATATACATCAAGAAAGAAAATACACAGTTGAAGGAGAATAACTAAAGGTTATGAAATAAGCATGATAGGGTCTCTTCCAAGCTCAATATGTTTCTACGCCTAATACAGTACACAAGAGTTATTAAAAGGGAACTTAAGGATGAGGCTTCAAGTTTTAATATATTCAATCGAGGCAATTAATGTTAAGTCAAGATGGAAGAACAACACCAATTTTGCAATTTTGAGATCCAGTTTGGAAATTTTTGCATGTGGACATGCAATGACTTGGGCATGGGGGAATGTTGGGTCTCCTTTTTTATGCCTCCAATTACCTTATCGTTTCCTCTATCTTGACCAACTTTACCTCAAATATATGCACCATTTTCCTATTTGCTTCAAACACGCGTCTTTTATCCATTCGTGTGTATACATGAGGTAACCTATGTTTAAATCATGATTTATGTGATTTATTAATATTTGAAATTAAATGATTGATGTTAAATTCTCTCTAATTACCTTGATTAATCCAAGCATACCTTATGACATAGTTCATCCTCATCCGGTACCTGTTTGCATGCATATGGTACTCAACTCGTCTGGTACCTATTTTTGTGATAGTTTGGTAGCAATGTATTTTACTGTGTGCGTCTGGTACCAATATTCCTATTCCATCTATGTGCATCCAGTACTAGTTCCACATCTATAGGCTTGGGTGTTTAAATGAATTTGATTTTGATGGGTCCAAGGAATTTGTTGGCTATAACATCCTTTGTTGGTTGAAGACAACGATACACTTCATCCTCATGCACTTTGTTTCATGAGGATGGAGTTCTTTCCATGAAAAATGTTATATCAACTAATTGTAATATTTACACAAACATTTGATGTTATCTCCAGTTCTTGGTTGTAACAATTGTTTCTCTTTAAAATAAAGGGCCTTGTAGATGATATATATACATAGAAATAATTAAGCATTGTTATGCTATAGACTTGATTCCTGAGAAAATTGTTGATTGTATACCTATTACTGAAGTAATGATATGAATTACAGTTTATGGAATTTATGTGTGTGATCAAATTCTTCATTCTTTAAGTTTCTTTTAAAGATACCTTGTTGGTACGGAAAGGGAACACCAACCCAACCAAGGTAACATTTCTTGTATTTATCTCTGTGAATATAATTATGGTTTTTGTGTGAATAAAAAAATTATGTGTTTTGATCGTAGTATCTAATTTTATTTTTGTTGTGTTTCGATAAAGAATTTGACAAAACACAAAATAGATTTGTGGAAATTTTGTGTGAGTGAGAAATTCTAAGCGCGATATAGATTTCTGAGTAAATATTTGTTATTTTTTTTGTGTGTGTGGAAAATCATTTGTTAGATTGAATGCTTTAAAATTTGTTTCTATTTTTGCAAATTCATGAACAACTAATATCTCCATCTCTCACTCTACATGAACCTATAATGGAGTATCTTACTACACCTAGTATTTCTTCTAGGATTGATTAGGTTATGAATAATCTCCTTTTTAAGAATGTGCAGAGATTTAATTACATATTGTTGTTAAATTAGTTGCTACAGGAAACAAAGTCAAAGTTCATATTTTCCTTTCATGAGCCTGTAAATGAATAGATTCATTACCTGAGTAAGAGACTTTAAATCACATGCTTGTTGATATTTTTTTTATGAATTTTGCTTTTTGTTTTTTAAACTGTATGAAGAATATTATTTGAAGATTGTGAAATAGAGTATTGTTTTGGAGTGTTTCTTATTTAGTCTATACTCATCAGACATATGAACCTATTTATTATTGACACATATAGTGCATCAACTCTATTGATTACAAAACCATATTGATGTATTAATGATTGCAATATATTAAACATATAATTGCACCAACAAGGTTGAAGAAGTCAATAACCTTTGACATCTTCAAAATATCCAACAAAAATGGACTTCTCACTTTTAGGCTGCAATACTTTCCCTTTCTCATCAGAAATGTGAGCCATGCTACACTACCGAATACAAAGAAGTGGTTTACATCTAGATTAATTTTAGTACATGCTTCTTCTGGTGTTGTATTTTTCAAATCCTTAAATAGCATAGTTGATGGATTCCACCGAATAATTAAGACATAATCCCTTAGATTAGATCATACAATTAGCCATTCATTTTAATGTGTGATTCTTTTTCTCAATAGCACCATCTTGTTGCAGTGTATATGGGACAATATGTTTCATTTGAATTCCCTATGCAATGTAGTAGCTTGTACCTTTGTTGTTCACATATTTACCTCCATTATCCATTCTTAACATTTGAAGTTGATGTCCATATTCTTTTTCTACAAGGTCCTTGTAGGACAAAAAAATTTCAAAAGCTTCACTCTTAAGTTTTAGGAAATGACCCCAAGTGCATCTGGAGAATTCAACAATGAAATTTAAGAAATACTTTCACCCAGAGAAATAAGGAGAAGAAAACATACCACAAAAATCACTATGAACAAGATGCAAAGGGGTCGAGGCATGTTTGTCAAAATTTTCCCAATGATGTTTGTTGAGAACACAATCATCACAACACCTTCTTTGCAATAAACGAGAGGAATAATAGTCACCATATGTTGATTACATAGTTGCTGCAATGAGAGATAGTTTATATTACCAAACCTCTCATACCAAAGTTTTCTCAAGTCATCGCTATGTGTAACACAAACTAATGGAAAATATGATGACCCAAAGTTGTCAAACTTGTACAACCTAGTAATATCATCAACAATTCCAATTGCTCAGACATTCTTAGGATCTTTTAAATCCTTGATTACAACTTGGTGAGGTGAAAAATATATGGTTTTTCCTTCACTTGAATAAGTGATCTAATACACTGATAAAAGGTTACAGAAAAGACTTGGAACACATAATACATCATTAAATGGCCATTATCTAATTGAATTGTTATAGACCCTACAACAATGAGATCTATCGTCACCAATAAATATTTGTTTGGTGGTACATTAATTTAGAGTTGAAAAAATTGCATAATCATTAGCCATATGATAAGGTTCTCTAGAATCAATAAGCCACTCATTAGAGGAAGAAGTAGAAGTTTCATTGAAGAATACACCAGAATCATAAAGTGCATGTCCATGAGAACAAGAGTTATAATAAGAAGAATCA
>JASDQU010306551.1:12054-23435 GCA_032191745.1 Picea mariana | reverse complement strand
AATTTTGACCATATTTTCAAATCTCAAGTGTCCCATTCTTTTGTGCTAAATCCAACTTTCACTTTCCTTTCCCAAGCATCATATTTCCTTTCCAATATCATTTAATATGTATGTTGTTTGGAGTCCTTATTGTTGTATCCACCAATTTTAATCATCCTCATTTTCTGATCTCACACTTCTCTGAGTCAAATATACGTATATGTCCTTGATCACACATTTGACATACACTCAACAAATTATGCTTCATATTTTCAGCAAGTAGGACATTTTCTACCTTGGCATCCTTGCTTCCAATCTTGATTGTTCATTTCCCCACCATTTTGGTTGAGTTGTCATTACCAAATGAAAATGATCCATCTCTTTCTTTCTTTATAGATATAAATATGTTCTTATCACCTATCATATGTTTTGAACAACTAGTGTCAATGTACTAATCACTTCTTAAGCTTTCTTCTTGTAGTGTAAGGGAGCATTCTTCAACATTTATTTTATCTTGCTTCCTTATCCAAATTCTTGATGGTCCCTTTTGATGATTGTTGAATTCCTTCTTTGGTTCCTTTGGAGGAACTATCAATCTGCAACATTTTTCCATGTGTCCAAAATTTTTGCATTTATAACATTCTACTTCAACTTTGAATGAGCCAAAACTGTTATATCTTTTGTTGTATGCTTCATGATAATTTCGAAAATGATTAATTCTAGGGTGACCTTCATACTTGCTTTTGTTCTTAGCATAAACTCTGTAGGTTATAGATTTGTGTTGTAATATCGAGTTCCACTGAGCACATTTATACTAGCTTATTCTTTGAGGACACTTGAGAGCAAGTGATCTCGTTATGATACATTATGATTATGCCTTGATTATGAGTTATATTATGATGTCATTGTGATTATGTGTTAAATTCTAGATGTATATATCTATCAAAATGTATTATTCATGAGTTTCCCTGAGTGTGAAGGATACATGATAGGTTGATGATGTTGATGGCATCAACGAACTTCCTTGGACTCTGGATTGAGTCAGGGACTGGACTTGTATTTGGTTTGAGTTTTGAGCATGTATTTACATGTATATATGATGACTTCAATATGGATGCTATATATATGGATTATTGACAATGTTCTTATCAGTGGATGAAGTCTCGATGAAACTGGCTTATCTGAATCACATAAAGAGTAAAGGGGTCATGAACAAAAAACTAGACAGATGAGGGAGAGGTGTGGCAGCTTCCCTGTCATAGCCTACTAGCACTCCCACCGTGAATTGAACTATAGGTTAACTATTACCTAGTTCGAGAGGTCCACGATAATGTGAGATCAGACTGAGATAGTTGATCATGAAGAATTCTAAGGGGCACACAATAAAGAATAATCTGTTTTCCTTAGACAACCCTTAGTCTCTCACAAGGTTGACCGAGTGGAGTGTTGACTCCAAGTGTTAGAAAAGATTCCAAACTAGTCAAAGGTGAGTGAAACCCTAGGAGAATGGAGGTGCATCTTGAAGGGCATGTCGCGTAGTTAAATTGTGAGTCAATAAAAATATAGATGGCCTATAAAGATATAATAAAAATGTTAGACCTTGTTAGAACAGAGTATTTAATTAATTATTAAATTTTAGAATAAAATATTTAATTAATTAGGAAATTTCCATTCCTATTAGAAAACCCGATGAAGCATCATGTCTAGCATGCAAAACCACTCGAAGCAAGGCTAAATAGGTGAAACTTCATCATGTTCCTTCCTTTCCAGAGGATCGAGTTAGCATTATGACTTCACCAGAGAAAGAAGATATGCATGTAGCAACTATTAGTGAAACTTTGGAGTTAGTAACAGAGACTCTGAAGGGTTTAAGGAGGGAAATTGAAGCCAGGGAGGAGGTAAATGAGCAAGAAACACTTGAACCTGTCATTTCTTTGACTAAACATCATTTAGTACTAAAATTTGAAATGATTACAAAACATAAGGAAGAATTGAAGAAAGAAGTGGAGGATTACAAATTTTTGTACATATACATCAAGAAAGAAAATACACAATTGAAGGAGAATAACTAAAGGTTATGGAATAAGCATGATAGGGTCTCTGCCAAGCTCAATATGGTTCTATGCCTAATACAGTACACAAGAGTTATTAAAAGGGAACTTAAGGATGAGGCTTCAAGTTTTAATATATTCAATCGAGGCAATTAATGTTAAGTCAAGATGGAAGAACAACACCAGTTTTGCAATTTTGAGATCCAGTTTGGAAATTTTTGCATGCGGACATGCAATGACTTGGGCATAGGGGAATGTTGGGTCTCCTTTTTTATGCCTCCAATTACCTTATCGTTTCCTCTATCTTGACCAACTTTACCTCAAATATATGCACCATTTTCCTATTTGCTTCAAACATGTGTCTTTTAGCCATTCGTGTGTGTACATGAGGTAACCTATGTTTAAATCATGATTTATGTGATTTATTAATATTTGGAATTAAATGATTGATGTTAAATTCTCTCTAGTTACCTTGATTAATCCAAGCATACCTTATGACATAGCTCATCCTCATCCGGTACCTGTTTTCATGCATATGGTACTCAACTTGTTTGGTACCTATTTTTGTGATAGTTTGGTAGCAATGTATTTTACTGTGTGTGTCCGGTACCAATCTTCCTATTCCATCTATGTGCATCCAGTACTAGTTCCACATCTATAGGCTTGGGTGTTTAAATGAATTTGATTTTGATGGGTCCAAGGAATTTGTTGGCTATAACATCATTTGTTGGTTGAAGACAACGATACACTTCATCCTCATGCACTTTGTTTCATGAGGATGGAGTTGTTTCCATGAAATTTTTTATATCAACTAATTGTAATATTTACACAAACATTTGATGTTATCTCCAGTTCTCGGTTGTAACAATTGTTTCTCTTTGAAATAGAGGGCCTTGCAGATGATATATATACATAGAAATAATTAAGCATCGTTATGCTATAGACTTGATTCCTGAGAAAATTGTTGATTGTACACCTATTACTGAAGTAATGATATGAATTACAGTTTATGGAATTTATGTGTGTGATCAAATTCTTCATACTTTAAGTTTCTTTTAAAGATACCTTGTTGGTACAGAAAGGGCACACCGACCCAACCAAGGTAAGATTCCTTGTATTTATCTGTGTGAATATAATTATGGTTTTTGTGTGAATAAAAAAATTATGTGTTTTGATCGTAGTATCTAATTTTATTTTTGTTGTGTTTCGATAAAGCATTTGACAAAACACAAAATAGATTTGTGGAAATTTTGTGTGAGTGAGAAATTCTAAGTGCGATATAGATTTCTAAGTAAATATTTGTTATTTTTTTAGGTTGCAACACTTTCCTTTTCTCATCAAGAATGTGAGCCATGCTACACTACCAAATACAAAGAAGTGGTTTACATCTAGATTAATTTTAGTACATGCTTCTTCTGGTGTTGTATTTTTCAAATCTTTAAATAGCATAGTTGACAGATTCCACCGAATAATTAAGACATAATCCCTTAGATTAGATCATACAATTAGCCATTCATTTTAATGTGTGATTCTTTTTCTCAATAGCACCAACTTGTTGCAGTGTATATGGGACAATATGTTGCATTTGAATTCTCTATGCAATGTAGTAGCTTGTACCTTTGTTGTTCACATATTTACCTCCATTATCTGTTCTTAACATTTGAAGTTGATGTCCATATTCTTTTTCTATAAAGTCATTGTAGGACAAAAGAATTTCAAAATCTTCACTCTTAAGTTTTAGGAAACGAACCCAAGTGCATCTGGAGAATTCAACAATGAAATTTAAGAAATACTTTCACCTAGAGAAATAAGGAGAAGAAAACATACCACAAAAATCACTATGAACAAGATGAAAAGGGGTCGAGGCATGTTTGTCAAAATTTTCCCAATGATGTTTGTTGAGAACACAATCATCACAACACCTTCTTTGCAATAAACGAGAGGAAGAATAGTCACCATATGTTGATTACATAGTTGCTGCAATGAGAGATAGTTTATATTACCAAACCTATCATACCAAAGTTTTCTCAAGTCATCGCTATAAACTAATGGAAAATATGATGACCCAAAGTTGTCAAACTTGTACAACCTAGTAATATCATCAACAATTCCAATTGCTTAGACATTCTTAGGATCTTTTAAATCCTTGATTACAACTTGGTGAGGTGAAAAATATATGGTTTTTCCTTCACCTGAATAAGTGATCTAATACACTGATAAAAGGTTGCAGAAAAGACTTGGAACACATAATACATCATTGAAATGGCCATTATCTACTTGAATTGTTCTAGACTCTACAACAATGAGATCTATCATCACCAACAAATATTTTTTTGGTGGTACATTAATTTAGAGTTGAAAAAATTGCATAATCATTAGCCATATGATAAGGTTCTCTAGAATCAATAAGCCACTCATTAGAGGAAGAAGTAGAAGTTTCATTGAAGAATACACCAGAATCATAAAGTGCATGTCCATGAGAACAAGAGTTATAATAAGAAGAATCAATATTGATGTTATGATTCTTCATCGTTTCTTATAAGGCTTCTATCCTTTTAAAAAATTTGAACTCCACATGACCATCTCACCAAAAAAAATTGCAATTTATGTCAGTCTTCTTACTTTTGGATTTTGTTCCCTTTTCAGAAATAGGAGTAGAAGTTGGATGAGACACTTTGTCACCCTTTTTTTTCTTGTTTTTGAGGTGAGGATGTTGCTTCTTTGTATTCTTGAATTTATCTTTATATTGAGACACTAAGGCTTTCTTGGAAGTTCTTGCAATGTTGATCAATCCAAGCTACATAAGCTTATCTTCCTCTCAAATAAGAGAATAAAAAAAGGAATCAAGATTGGGAGTTTGGTAAGAACTCCCTAGAGATTCTCCGGTGGCACAAAAGGTAGATGAAAACAAAGAATATGCACTACCAAATATTAGCCATAATTAAATAAATGGATCGTTCATCCTTTAGATCTATTTTACAGTCTTTACATAAAATTCTATGTGTTTTAAACTTAGATAAATAATATAATGGAAGGAAAATCATCGGGACTTAAAGTTATAAATTGATTTTCCATCTGGTAGGCTCAAATAATATTGTGTTTATCGAAAAAGGCTTGAATATTTTCCCAAGCTTCATCAAGGTCATCAATTTCTTGAAGGTGAAACCTTAAATATCGAGAGATCAACATTTCGATTAGTCCATGTACTTAGTCATTATTACTATCCCATTTGGCTTTTTTTTGACATTATTGGGTTGTTGTTCTTTTCCCAAAGCAAGCTAGTACAATCCTTTACTTCTTAGGACATACTCCATATGGGATTTCCATGAGAATTAGTTGGTATTGGTAAGAAAAACATCACTGGGAGAATCAATATTAAAATAGACATAGAATATGGACTAAAACGACAAAACTGGTGGTCAGGATGGAAATTTCTCGAAGAAAATATGTTGCTTAAAAAATAAAACACTAAAAACAAACTTCAGGCGTGAAAGTTATCGATTTTTCAAATAATTCATAAATGGTAACCAAAGAGCCATGTGGAAAGTAGACGTTGGTCCATGTGGTCATGCCCCTCCTTCACTAACTTTCTTATAACCTCACTTTTACAAATAAGTTTTTATGGAGTGACCCACTTTTATAGAATAAGTGTGAATCACTTTTACAATGAAGTTACTTTGTAAATTAAAGATGTATGCAAAAAGTAACTAAAAAGTAATAATAAATCTACTTATAGTGTTTCACTTTTATAATTTAAGTGAAATTCAGTTTATAATGAATGCATGAACTTTTTCAAAAAGTAACAAAAAAGAGACTTGAACTCAAGACCTCTTACTAAATAAAGAAACTTTCAACCAAGTGAACTAGTGCAAAACACATTATAATTGTAAAGGAGGAGGATTGACTTCTTGTTGTTATTGTGATTGTTGATGTTGGAGCTCCATCTCAAGGTCTATGCTTGAAAAAAAACTTATTTTCATGTCTTCACATAGGAAAACAAAATCGCTCGACAACAATAATGAGGTTAGATCTCAATTAGCTTACCTAGAAAATGCAAGTTTCTTCTCTATTTATGATTTTCTTGAGATCACATGGAGTGCATGGAATAGAGCATATGCAGACAAAAAAACATATTCCTCTCAACTTATGATTTGTGGAGATTACACAGAACATAGGAAAATGAGTATATGTAGATGATAAAGAATAGCAATCTGGAAATAAAAACATAAAACCGAAATATTGTTTCGGTAAAATAATTAAAAAGAGAAAATTTAGGCTTTATACCTCTAGATCTAACTGAAATGGTCATACCTTGGGCAAATGGAAAGCTCTTCCAATGAAAAAAAGTGTTTATAACTTAAAGAAGCACTCCAGATGCAATGGAATAGTCCTCAAAGCCTAGAAGTGTACGGAAATAACATAAACTAGAAATGTGGCAATGTGAATTCAAGATCTCGATATACAACCAAAGCGGGTCTTCAAACAGTGTCTAGTACCATGTTCGACAACACAGGTATTCAAACAAAGGATGAATACCTTCGAAAACCACTCACACAACAAAATCAAATATTAACACACCCATGTTTTTATGTGGTAAACCCCTAGTGTGGGGAAAAATCCATGGGCCCAACCAATGTGCCCACTTGAGACAATTTATTAATGAAAAAGAAAAACATTACAAGAGATTTTCTCACAATCAATCATTGGAAAATGAACCTCAATGCTCTTTGAATAGATATCATGGACCAGTCAGGTATTAAGCAACAAATCAATGTAGTGGTTAAGATAGAGGACAAAAGGAGTCGTCAAATCATTATATTTCTGGAACATATCATGACAGTTGGATTACATAAATAAAAATGCATACTAATTCATACTAAATAAACACAGTAACAACCACACTTTAACCTAATGACACATTAGACAAAGTTGATCTTAAATAACTCTTAAGTGTCTAAATATCCTAGCAAGAGATAGAGTTTGGTTACAGATGAAAAATGAAAGACTGTAGGGTCTTGGTAAGAATATTAACACACTATGGTATGGACCTTTCGAGATATCGTAGAAGGTGGGAGATGACATTTACATACTACCTACCCCCATACATGTGCATTTACTTAGTGGTAAATGTGGAGAATATCAAACTCTACAAGCCTTCCATGTTGGATCAAGAAGAGGAGAAGGTATTACCTTCCATAGAGGACTTAGCACCAGATGCTCAGGAAGAAGTGGTCCAAAACTACAAGACAAGGGTACCATGACCTTTGGTAAATTGGTTTGAAAGGAGAATTTCCAGGAAAAAAAAAAGTGGTTCTCCAGGGAGAAGGTAGAAGAAGAATTTACTTGCCTCATTTAGTAAATATTTTGGGGACAAAAAGCCTCCCTAAATGGGGAGGTATGGTCTAGTTTGGATTATTATACTATTTTTCATCTATATTGATTCTTCTGGAGTGGAAGAAAATGGAGGAATCGACTTACAGAGTCATTTTAATGGTAGGTCCTAGTTTGAAAATCTGAGGTTTGAAACCTTTCATAACCATTTTGAGGCATCAAACGACATTTTTGGGGTCACAAATTTATTGGCTTTATATAGATCCCTTGATGCTATTACACACATTGAGACCTTTCCAACGGTGTAAAAATTGCATCAAATAGGAGCTCATATGCAAAATTTATGCCTCCTAGAAGTTCACCTACCATGTTGACCATCATGGTACAAGTGGATGTCACGTCAACCCCCATTACTCACACATATGGGGCTAGATGCATATAGAATTTCAAGAATATTCTAGAAGCTCCAAAATATTATTACAATTGAAGATTGAGGAAGTCAAAACCCTACCCCCTAGATGGCTATTGGACGATGTTAAATGTCAAGCTACCAGAAGGAGAAAGGGTTCCATTCTTTAGCATTGTATTTGTTCCATCATTGAGAAAATAACCTAGGGGTGGTATTTTGGCAACATAATAGACGAAGAGAGATTATGTAGCATCCATATTGGCCACAACTTCAAAGACAACTCCATATAGAGTGCATCTTTCTTTGCACTTGCATTTGAAGAAAAGAGAGTAGAGCGACCTCACCTTCTAGTTGGGTTTTCTCTCATATTATGCTTCTTAGGTTATATCTTGTGTTTATTTGTCAATGATGTGTGAGGATTTATTTATGTTTTTTATTTTTCACATTTAAGCTATTTCACACATTTTAAGCAAAAAACCAGTAATTAAAAAAAATTAGATCTAAAGGAAATTAACCTTCGCGACAAAAATTGCAGTATTTTATTATAGTTGTTGTGATGAACTATCCAATGGAATATCCATGGTAGTTTACAAATCATATTCCCTTTAAAGGGTCCATGTGATGATTTGAGGCCTTGTTTATGTCCCAATACCCTAAAAACACCATTTGCAGCTTAATTCCCTTGTTTTCCTCCTCTTGCAGTCGCTAAGTCTCCAAAACCCATCCCTCACATGAAAAACCTACTAAGAGCATCCATATTACTATTGAAAACCAAATATTACATTTAGAGGACGTATGCATTCTTTGAGTATCAATCATGGCCTACATATTCGTTTTCTATACTTTGAAGTAACAAAATATCTATTGAAAAGCATTAAAATCATAACATAAACATTTTGTAGCTTCAAGATCTTTCGAAGAAACTAAAGAATGCAAAAAATGGATCTCAATGTAAAAAATTATGGAAAATTTACTAAAATACTAGATTTATGTTAAAAATAAGGTGCATAGATTATAAATGCATGCAATTTTCTAAAGTGTGCACAAGTTGCCTATTTGGTAGACTACATGGAGTAATCTCTTAGGTAGTTTGGAGGAATGTATGTGCATTCTTGTGAGAGTGTATATCATAATTACCCATTTTTCATTTTTCACCCATCAACTTTGTGGAAGGGCCCTATAATAAATAATGAAATGGGAAGGTCCACCTTGAACCTACCACCTACCTTTTCGATCCCAATCATAAGCATGCTTTTATGTTCCTCTTTGGTAAGTCCCTTGCTACATATAATATTAACAAAAGATCATGACACTTGCATTAATAGGTGGTGGGTATCATTTATAAAATATGACAGCATCTCGAGTCATTAAGGGAGGGCTAAGGGATGGAGTCATCTAATCTCGTAAACAAATTTTCTTTCGTTGTTAAATTTCATATACATAAGATATACATAAGATTAGAGATTTCATCAATCTGGAAATTCAAGTCGATTCATAATTCCGTAACCAGATTTCATCAATCTGGAAATTCAAGTCGATTCATAATTCCGTGAATTGTATCATAATATTTTTATAAAAAAAAACATTTCCTTTTATAGATTGAAACTAAGTTTTCATTAAAAAAGAAAAAACATTTACTTTACCAATTCAAATTTAGTTCTTATTAAATGAACATAGGAAAATGGAAAAAATAAATAAAATCTACTCTATAATAAAATTTTAATTATATTTTAAATTTCTACACAATCTTACTAAGTTTGTACCCAGAAAATAAATAATTTTTTACCTTAGTTATATTTTTTTGTTATAATAAGAGTCAGCTGTTGGTCAATCTCACGCCAACCCTACCACTTACAACCTCGAATTGTAAGATGCCAAAGTGCATCATATATGTTATAATTACCACCATGATTTCGCATCACGAGGCTATGTTTGAACTGTAATATATGTTTGGTTGAATGGACTGTGTGTTGATTTTTAGTGAAATTTAAATTCTTCTTCAACCTTCGAATCCTGCACGTTGTAATTGTGAGATTTCAATGTAGTCCACGATATATGATTACAATGATTTTGCATCACGACGATATAGGATTACAATGATTTTGCATCACGAAGATATGTTTGAAGGAGTGAGTTAATTTGAGAGTAATCTTTTTTTTGGTAGTGATTTTGCATCACGACAATATGTTTGAAGGAGTGGATTAATTTGGGAGTAATCTTTTCTTTGGTAGTGATTTTGCATCACGACGATATATGATTACAATGATTTTGCATCACAACCATATGTTTGAAGGAGTGGGTTAATTTGAGAGTAATCTTTTCTTTGGTAGTGGGTTTTTTTTGACGATTTTATTTTAAATTTTGAATCAATTCAGAATTTTGATCAATTTTTTGAATATTTAAATTGGTTTAAAATGATGCAAAACCCCTTAAATTAAATTTTAAAATATATAAAACTTTGATCAGATTACCCATAAAAATCTCGTCAAATTCAGGCCTATTTTTTTTTACTGGGTCTGTTTGCTACCGAGTGAGCATACTGCTATGTGGAGTGCATGTTTGGCTGGTTGGACTTTGTGTTGATTTTTCCGTGCAATTTCAATCCGTCCTTCCGAAAAGGTGCAGGTCCTTGTAAAGTAGAAAGGTGGCAGCCCTGATCACGCGTTTTTTTGAAGGTGCATAGCTTTAGGTGACAGTTCCAACTTTGATTTTCAAAATTTTATGCATGAAACTTGAGTTGAATTTCTTTGGGTCCCCTTTGCTGGGTACTCTACGCGCCACCAAGCTGGCCCATAACTTGCTTTGCAAGTTTCTCATCGTCAATCAATATGTTTTTCATCTTCTCTATTAAATAGAAACTGTGCTTTCTTATTATCAGATTCATTTAATTAGTGTATCTTGTGTGCTTTGATCAGAAAAGTTAAAAAAAATGGAGATCCATAGTGGCGTAAATCACGTTTCAGCAAAGCGTCTTTGCAACGTTTTACGGGTCGCCTACTTTATGATGAGAAAAGGTCTCATCTCCAAACGCAAAATGCTCATGGACATGCATTTGATGATGGAGAGAGGAAAAGTATATGGAAGAAGTCTGATGAATCTAGTGTTCCACCATTCCAGAGGCAACAGCGATGGGGGCTTTGGGCTCCAAGAATATGAATTCTCCTGCAGCAACAGTCCTGCCAATCCAGTTCGCTTACACAAAGCCAAGAGAAAACATCACCACTTTCCATGTATTCGTCCGCATCCAGTTGAAGATGACAAGGAAGACTTCAATGCTTTTGCTCTTCCCCATTTGGACGACGGCAATGAATACTTCAGCAAGGATTTCCTTGACCATAGTGATCTGCCTACCCTTGAGAAAATGAGCCCGTTGTTGTCTCCTCTGTCTCGAAGGACAATAAGCTCATATGGTGAAGAAAATAATGAGTGTCAGGTTGACAGGCAAGCCGAGGAATTCATAGCTAAATTCTATGAACAGTTGAGGGTACAGAACCAGATGTCTTTTCGGCGATACCAGGAAATGCTTGACCGGGGTACACGTTAAAGAGTCCAACCTGAAAATCTTCAACACCAGGTAAGCAAACGCTGTGTCCAGAAATGGCCCATTTTTA